>BDUI01002725.1:4879-15487 GCA_002335545.1 Apodemus speciosus | reverse complement strand
AATAGTTAGGGAGAAAGTTCCCCTTGTGAAGTATGGCACCTAAACCATAGGCATTCGTCGGCCTGTGGCAGCCTAGACAGTGCAGGCCCAGAGACTATGCTTTTATTTCCTTTAAAATCAGAAAGAAGACTGGAACATTTAGTGGAAAGTATTTTTATACACACTAATATATTTGTTTTTAATACTGACTGGGTCATAAAATGTAATTCAAAATATCCTGTTTTATTTATTCATTTATTCCTTTGGTATGAAGAATGGGATTTTTTTCAAAGGCAAAAATTCATAGGGTCCTAGAAAATAATGACATGGCCCTGGGAGGGGGTAAGATACAGAGACAATTTTGTTAAAGATGTGTAACCAAGATGTGTCTTTCATGCCGCATCCACCTCTCCGCCTCTTCCCCGCCTCTGTGCCTTCCACTCTCTTCTTCTGGGCCTCACTTTCTTATTTACAAGTCTGTTTGTTGTCACAGTCCTTTGTTAACTTGAATCAGGATGTGAGATGGACCATCTGATCCCAATATTCCTCCCCTGCATAGTGCAAAACAAAGATCGGATTATGTCTCATTTTTAGACCRACATCAATCCCCGTCTGCAGCGTGTACAATACAGCCGCTCTCTGTGTTACCGGAGATTTCCAATAAGCACATAATACAGTCAATAAGACAATGCAACATTTAAAAGTGAAATAAGGGGAGCACTCTTAGTTTAATACCATTTTTCTTACTATACCTCTTTAATCTTCCCATACTTGCTGAATACTGTGTTCTGCCCTCATGATAAAATCACAGTCTGACATAATAAACCCTCAAACTAGATTATTTGTATTTGAAATGTTTGGGTTGAATATATGAGATATACATAGGTGTTCCATTTCTTTAAATATTTCCCTCCAAGATATTGTTTATTATTTTTTTCAGGAAAATATATGCCTTCCAGATTTTGTTTCATTTGAAAGACAGTAGTCCCTTCATCTAATTTCGAATAGTTAAGTATTTCTTTTCCACTGAAATAGCTACCAGATTTCCATGGTAGATAAGGGGATTTCTATATGATCCCTGTAATTAGAAAGAGATTTCCTTAGTGAGTGAAGAGCCTTATTTATTCACCTCCGTTGAAGGGAGAGCCCTACTCAGAGCAAATCCTACATAAGGAGCAACAGTGGAGGAAGAGAAAGACTGAGCGGTGCAGCTCGGAGTCACTGTGAGAGGATACAACCACAGAACAGCTCAAATTGGAACGCAGCCTGTGGAGAAGAAAATTTCCCCCTGAGTCCCACCCATTTCAYACACAAATGTTGGGTCTACRTGATATAGGGGAAAGCAGGTGGACTGTYTGCTGGTGTGAGCCTTGGTCCACCAGCTGCAGGTTTGACAGTCTGAAGCGGATCTCTATAGAGTACCTGRTATGGCCTAACTACTTCGGTTATTCCATTTTGTTGTGTTGAGAACATGTGTGTATCTATGTGTATTTCATATAAGCTCATACTCTGAGGTAGGATCAGCAGTAGAACATGTGTGATTGTGACTGGAGACTCTCTGATAGCCATCCTTCCTGTCGTTTGTGTGGTTGCCCGCCTGCCTCTCCGGAAGCGGGCTGCATGGAATTTGGGGAAATGTGTTAGGCTCTTGGAAGGCCTCTGGGCTTTCATAGGGAGCATCTTCCCTTCAGTATAGCAAACATGCTCAGRGAGGAGGGTCCCKTGCTGATGGYACCYGCCTCYCTCAGCCATCTCCATCACTTTTTAATTGAATCCCAGAGGATTTCCCACAYTGTGTGAAACCAATGAGCAATAGTTCAATTTTCGATTAATTCAGGACAGATTTAAGCACTTTTTTCTTCTTTCTATTTTCAGTTGTTTCTCCAGTTTCCCCCGATCTTATATAACCTATATGTTCAGTTTTAACCTTCAGAGCCTACTTCCAATGCTGTGCACCCCTCATGACCTGTACCCCGARTCATGTTGAAAGGAAATGCTAATAAGGGAGGGCATTAAGTTTTTACCTAAACCTTGAACATCTTTCCATTCTAGCAGTGATAGGGAGGAAAAATAATTACATTTTAATTTATGATTWTTGAGAATCTCATATATTAAATGTATTCAAAGCCCACATGAGAAAGACATATCCTTCCAAGCCAYCAAGCACCCATACTTCGGTGTCAAAGTGAAGGAACTGTGAGGTGGTCCCAGTTGAGCCTGTGACAATTCTGTGCCAAGAAGCGTATTTGAGGAGATCCTTGGCATGGTATGGGASTTTGTAGTCACTTTTCTGACTGAACAAATGAAAACCTACCATTTTCTAGAGCAGTACCATAGAAGGGTATCTATCTATTCTGTCCCCGGTGATAGCAAACTGTAAGATAAGCATGCAGGGAAGTGTCACAGGGAATACATTCTACTCTTTTAGCTAGTTATCATGTGCTAGAGTACAAAAGAAGCTTACCTCACGAGAAGGTTATCAGCTGTGTGCCGTAGAAGGGCTTCACAGCGGACTGCATGTGAATTCTCAGCAGCTCCTTTGAGGTTTACCRTTCCAGAATCATCCTGCAGGAAGACCACGGCATATATCCAGTGTACACCCACAAATAACAGTTAGATCTGACTATAGCYGTAGCTTAACCCCTCAAGGCACACTAGTGGAGAGAGAGGTCAAAGCACACCAACCCTAGAAACTGAGGTATTTAACCTGAGCCTCCAAAGATGTGTTGATTTGAAAGTGCATGTTGAGGTGGGGCGCAGGTAAGGCAATGGAGACGTCTAAGCAAAGGAAATTGGTGCCCGCCAGAAATGGGTCCTATGGAGATGGTCTACATTCTTCTATATAGAAGCCSTGTTATGTTGGTCTCCAGGGGACTGAAGTCACATGTATGGAACAGTAGGCAGCTTAAATTGATTGATGTGGAGTGGACTTTCAGAGAAGGACTAGAAAGGCTATATGGACTAAGAGTTATGTTGTGCCATTGTTAACAGCTTCCTGTCACCTTTATGATCTTCCACAAAGCCACCATCACCGCCATTTTACTGGCATGTGTATGGAATGTGGGAAGTACAGACGCTAGCAATGACGTCGGTGACAGCAGACTTGACTTAGAAGATGATGTTCTAATGGGACWAAGTGTAAAATGCCAGCTGAGGGTTGGAGGGATGGCTCAGCAGTTGAGATGCACTGCCTTTGTGCATCTCCAGTTCTGCTCCCAGCGCCCACATCATGGGGCTCACAGCTGCCTGTAATTTTACCTCCCAGGGATCTAAGCTTTTTGGTCTTTGCCCGCACCTACACTACAGATATTTCTACATGGACATAATTAAAAATAAAGATCAGTCTTTAAAAATGTGCCATCTAAGATAAGACTTGGAGAGCTTGAAACTCTATGACAAAATTGGATTTGATCATCAAATTGTCATCCAGTCATTAAGGGTTTTAGACTTACAAGTGGTTTCATGAAAGTCTCACTTCCTAGGTTAAGGAATGCTATGTAGTTTAGTGTAGACTTGAAATGTTAATGTTTTGGAAAAGTYTGTTCTAGGTTTGCATTCACACCACATCCACAGAAACAAAACTGAACCAGGATTTGCTTTGGTATAAAATGGTAGCATAGGGAGCCGGGCATTCAGTTTAGGGCAATCCCTTAACAAGTCCAGCTTATTAGTACTGTGAACATTATTAGTGTAACACTGTATACAGTGCATACAGTAAGTACTACAAAACAAACTCTAATGGGGGTTTTTCTATCTGCAAAGTTACCTATTCCATTCAGGGCAGTCAGAATGCGACCAAATCTGAGAAACAATTCCACAGCTTGGAGAATCAACAGAAAGAAATCCTAGCCCCTTTGTCTTTCCTAGAAGTAATGTTGGGAGGGTTACAAGTCACCAGGGAATCTGATTAAACCATCTCCCATTTAAATAAGTCAGAGTCCTTAAACATTCTTTAAAAGAAACTAAGAAAAAGAAAGGAGAGGAGGGATCAAAAAAACTTGAATTTTCGTTTCTTTACACTCTAAAGTACCTGTTTGGCACTTATTTAATTATGTCTAATATAGACTTGTGATTTGCAGTAAAAGTCTCAATTTTTACCTGAACAATATATTCGCAAATAGAACATTTATTTACCACTGTTTTGTTACTGTACTAGCTTGAACACAGTTTAAAGACCTGCATTCATAGCAGGAGACATCCCTGTGCACTCCCTAGAAAAACATCCATGCCTTCCCACTGAGGCAGAACTTGCTGCTTAGTCTATTTCAGCAGTAGCAAATAGTAGAGATTCCTAATTTATCTTACCATAAATACAGATGTTTTATGTGCTTTTCAAAGGATGGAATGACAGGAATTTTCAGATGATAAAAGGCCAGAAGAAGCTGCCTGCTTGTGTGTCTCCTCGTAGCAAGTAGCCGCAGATCTGTGAAATTTTAAACCTGGCATTAAATCAACAGCTCTTCTTTTGTGTTAGGAAAATTAAAGTTCAGAGAGGTCTGGAATGCTTGCCTGAGACCCAAACTAGTGGAATGAGTAAGTCYAAGGGGAGAAGGGAGSRAGCCCAAGCCAGCAGCATGCCCAAGAGGTGGCCTTCGATTTCCATTTCTTTATGTATCTGTGTTGAGGTAAGGAGATGTTTAAATGGTAGGTATTCAAATGGAAGGATGTGACTGGCACTCCCTTGACAAGAGACAGAAAGGCAAAAAGTCTCAGCTTGGAGATCAGACTTGAAATTGTTCAAGTCCCAAGAGATATTTATTAAAGAAATGGTTACTGAAAACTTGTAATTCTCTACAGATCAAACCCGTAGCTCTATGAGTTGTAAAGCTTAACRATTTCTTGGAAAGGGCAAGGAAGTTGGAAAGCAAGGAGAGCCTGGTCTGGGGAGAGGCAGGAGTGACAACACGCTCTTGCAACTGCAGAACTGAGAGTAGCGTGCCTGCCATCCAGAGCTTTCCAAGGTCTTCCTGCACGCCAGGTGGGAGCCACAGAAAGGTTTTTCAATCATGCAGTATCGACATAATTTCCTACAGAGAGGTGGGGGGAGAAGGAGAGAGACAGAGRATCAGAGACACAGAGAATCAGAGAGCGACAGAGAGACCGGAAGAGCAGTTAGGAAGGTAAGGCAGAACCCGTGTCAATGGGGCCTCAGCTGCTGGATTTACTGAAGAGCACTGACRTTTTACAACATATGGCTGCTCTTAGCTTAAGGGCAGTGAGGAAAGAGGAGGGAGGTCACACTGTTCTTGKGTTCGAAGATTTTTGTGAGTCCTGGACAGGACCATCATATCATTTGTATTCCTTCTAGGACCCAGGATAATGATTTCCTTTTTTTCCTCTATTGTATTTTTTATTAGATATTTGCTTTACTTACATTTCAAATGTTAACCCCTTTCCATGTTACCCCACCAAAACCCCCCTATGCCATCCCCTGCTCACCTCAGCCCTCAATTTCCTGACTTGCATTCCCCTATTATGGGGAATCAAGCCTTCACAGGACCAATGGCCTCTCCTCTCATTGATATCTGAAATGGTCATCCTCTGCTACATATGTAGCTGGAGTCGTGGGTCCCTCCATGTGTAGTCTTTGGTTAGTGGTTTAGTCCCTGGGAGCTCTGGGGTTACTGGTTGGTACATATTGTTGTTCCTTCTGTGGAACTGCAAACCTCTTCAGCTCCTTGGGTCCTTTCTCTAGCTGCTCCATTGGGGACCCTATTCTCATTCTATTGGTTGGCTGTGAGCCATGGGTGTTTTGATCCACTTTCCAATAAGGATTCAAAAAGGAGGTTAACACATGCTGCGAGCATGCTTCACTGGTAGGTGTGTTAGACTGGGGTTGAGGGTTCAGTTGTGGTAAATGTTAACAACAACACTATTTAGAAATTGGACTGAATTGCTTGGTTTTTACTTAGAAATGTAAGTCACAGAAGCTGAAGTGCAAAATGCTGTCAATTAAAAGGAGCAGAAAAGAAATTGAATATGCTAATGAAGCACTTTATGATGTTAAGCATTAAAAAATAGCTTGCAGGATGGAGTGATGGCATGAGTAGGGTTAACAGACTTTTCTTAGAAGATTAGATTGAGGTCAGCGGAATTCATAAAACTAGGTGGCTCTCCCTGACGGACATSATGATGGTTCAAAGCACAGGTTGGGTGGAGAGCTGTAGACTCACACAGGTCTCTTCCTTAACCAGAGCCTGAACTGAAACTCCATTTCGGCATGGAAAAGCTGTGGTAACAGTTCCTATGCCGTAGCTCTGTTTGGAGACCAGAGAAGTCATCTCCTAAAGGCCACATAGTCAGGCAAGTTGATGTTTCATAGGGCGGTTCTGCCATCTTCTTTTGCATCTTCTGGGGTTCCAGTATTACATGAGGATGAATTGTCTTAGGACACTGTAATCTGAGCCTATTCAAGGAATCCCAAGCCCAACTGTATCAGAGCAGTCTATGTGAGGCCCCCGAGAAGAGCTCTGAACATACAGAGAGAGAGGCTGGAGGTTATTGAAGCAGTCGGTTTGGAGCTAACACCAAGGGAACTGTTGAAAGCGGTACACTGCAGATCACTTCCAACTCAGTTCTCCCTCGCTCGTGAAGCCCTGCRGTCGKTCGGAGCTTGATCCCCGGCACAGACCTGCTATTCACACCCGTCCGCACGCACAAGGCTCTATTCACTTCCAGGAAATCGGCGGCTCTGTGGAACTGGATAAGAATTTGGCCCTCAGTGAGTGATCTGAATGAATGAATTTGGAATTGGCAAGAACACATAGTCAAGTGCCACATTTCCTGAGGATCTTCATGCTTTGAGACCCCAGGTAGCATGGAAATTCTGTGGGAGGAACCAGTGAGTGCCAGCAAGGTCCCTCTGCAAGTCTGCTCCAGTTTCCTTCAACTACTCTGGTCATCCTAAAAGAAAAGAGGTATAAAGGATAAATAAATATGTACACATTTAAACCCTGCTCTCCACAAAACACAAGACCAATGATCTTTTAAATAAAGTTTTATCTAGTTAAAATGCCAGTGTTAAAAGCCAAAACTGGTATTCCTGTCTGGGCTTCTTCATTTTTATAGATAACCTATTTTAAGTTGATTCCAAAAATCTGTTTGTTTCTTGAGACAAAGTCTTACTGCGTGTACCTGTCTGGCCTCAAACTTGCGGCTATTCTTGGCCTTTGTGCTAGGATTAAAGGTGTGCACCACCACCCCTGCTTTAATACTCTGCTTTTAAAACTCAGTTTTGATCGTCTACACCAATGTCAGGTAAATGAGACTCTGGTTTCGGCAGGTAAAATGCGCACACATGTATCCGGGGTCCCTCTTACATGCTGGTATGGAGAGAGCTGACTCTCAGGCATTTCCTCTGGAGAAGCAGAGAAATTTCTTCTCTAGGCATTATCGCTCTTGCAATTTTCAGAGACATTGGGCCTTTAAAAAGGAAGAGATGTTACATTTTTGACAGCTTTTCCCTTCCACTGAGTGAAACAATAAAAATAAACACGAAGCTGTCGGCATGGCCTGTGCATATAATGCCATTTGCATGTGATTTCCTCTGCTCCTCTAGATAATTGAATTTATTCAGGCAATTTATTTTTTAAATGCACGGTCTCTGTGAATGGAAACATCTTAACTAAAGACAACCCTTTTATTTCGTCTTAATGAAATATATACATGTATGTGTACACGTCTGTGAGAACCAAGGGACTGAGGAGAAAATAATAGAAGAGCCAGAAATGGACTGAAAATAAATATTAATTACGGAGGTGAGGCCTGAATCTCGCAAGCCTATATCATGCCTTTGCCTCCCCCCCCCCAGCCCATCCCCTGTTGATATTCAAGGTCTCCAGGCGCTCTATGGGAGCATTCTCATTATCTCTCCCTGTTTGGTGCTGCTAAGTATAATAAATGGATAGCAATGGACTTTTGTAGGAGGCCTGTATGTGCAGATCGTCCCTGAGCTGGTGAACAGAGACATGCTGGGCGGGTTCCAATCGTGGGACTCRGGCTTCGCACATATGAAGCTCAATGGAAAGGACCAGACTGTGCTCCTCCTCGTCTGGCATGCGATGACGCTCTCAGAGCAAGCCCTCGTCCTCCTCGGGTGGGAAGGGTGGGGAGCATTTGTCTTCTTCTTGGACTGGCACTTTTGTGGGTTCTTGAGTACCACACGGGGGTCACTCTCGGATATGTTGGAAGTGTCAGAGGTCATTCAGAAGGTAAAGATTCAAGTAGAATTATAAGGAGGAAATTCTTGTTTAAATCTGATGATCATTTATTTATTGTCTTTTTACATACYCTAGGATTTAAATATGGCTTTTTAAAAATGTGTTTACCGAGGATCTAATTTACTAGTGGGGATAAAAGATACCTATGGGATCACATTTCCTGTCACCTTTGGGCACAACTGCYACGCTCACAGCAGTGGGTTTCTGCAAATTTGGGAGAATGTTAACACGTGCCACCCCTCCTCCTTCCAGCGTCTATATGGCTGGACAGATGGCTAGCTGTGGTGACCACACTGGGAGGACCCGTGTGTCGGCTGCCAGAAAGGATGAGAACTTGCAATTTGGGCTTCTGCATTTTTACCAGGTTGTCTTCTTACCTGTTTTATTCTACTTTCAGGAGTTACTAACGTTTTTTNGGTCTTCTCTATTTTCAACTTATCAACCCCATCACATCACTTTCTCCCAGTTCTCTCTAGGATTTGAAAACTTCGGCAATACGCGATTTTTTTTTTTTTTTTTTTGCCTGTTTCATGGTACAAATAAAATGTATTTGAAAAGTCACAAGTACACTCAGGAGTATCCTTTCCCACTGGGACAATTAATTACAAATCAAACAACCTCACTCATGGGCTCTGGCGTCCAGCGCCCTGCACGGACAATGTGCCGTCCGCCCAGCCTGCAAGTGTCTGTATGCCCTTTGCTCCGACAGTGCGATCCCACTCTGTGCCCCCAGGAGTTAGCACTCTGGGCAGTGTGGGGAATGAATGAAGACAGAGTGAGGGTGTGCACTGCACTGGGGCGTGAACAAACAGAATTCGACTGTGGGTGGTTTGAAGGAACTCCACAGTGAGTGTAACTCCTCTGCCGCAGACCCTGGATGATTTCAGGTGTTAGGTAAAATTAATGACACTTCCCGACACTCAGTTCTACAGTCTAGTGGAAAGCCTTTCTGGTCAGGTATAGGTAGCGGGAAGGGTGCTCCATACAACAGGGAATGGTATCCCGCCCCTTCTGTCGACAGCATCCTCCTGTCYGCTGCTGTGCGGTCATCCAGCGATAACTACTTCCACAGAATCCCGTCCGAGTCCTCCATCCCCTGCTAAGTCCAGACTGAATTCCCCTGCTCGTCTTCCATGATACGTCATGAAGTGGCCATTGTATGAAGGCACACTGTTTCTCATTGGTCCCCTTCCTCCTTCCTTATCATGGATCTACACCACGAGTTCCCACAGGTTGTGCCTCTGAAGCAGGCTGTGTGTTTTCCTCTACCTATTCCTTACACGTTTAGACCAGAAGACCTTTCTATGTACTTCTCGTAAGACCAAAGGGCCCCGTGCATAAAAATTTAATAAGTTCGTAATTAAATCAATTTTATTTATTGAACACTAATAGCAAGATACATGGTGACTAATCTAAGATGTTCCCACTGGCACGGTATAAAGAGAATATTAAATAAGAGGTCTCAGGGTCACGCACCTGGTGCTGTGACAGAGAGCTTGCTCTATCTCTTTAAATCCCAATGTCTTCTATTCTCTAATCTTCCCTGTTCCACCCCCCAGGTTGCTGCTGTACAGATGAGCACTTCGCAGTTGTTATGGTTACGAATTGCTTTATGTATATTTCCATGCCTCTAAAATCATTAACTGTGAGCAGGGAGAGCAGGAGCTTTCTTTTCTTATACCTTTGGCTCATGTCGCAGGACTTGAGTYGGCCGTGGAAGGCAAGGGAGCCGATGGATCGCCACCGTGGGCTTTAGAACTAGATCTTGGGTTTAATTTTCTACCTCTCTGCTTTCATCCATAACTTTTAAAGTAATAACTTCTAGAAACCTTAATTTCCTCACGTGTGAAATAGGAATCATGCATCCATCATGGAATTTCTCTGAGAGTTATAAAACGTTATAGTCCACAGAATCTTTCAGAACAGTCATCATTAACTCCAGAAGGGGAACTCAGGTTTGCTGAAATATTAGCAAGTGTGTAAAGATTTGTTACGTTTTTTTTAGGAAAATATTTTTTTATGTTTTGTTTCCTCTAAATCCAACAAGCTCAAGGCCCTCAAGACTAGCATAAGAAGAGCCCCCTCACAGAAATCRTTGAAGACTGTTTTATCCCTGGAAGCCTAATGCTTTGTTGAGTGGATCTGTGTTGGTGATTGTTCCTYATAGAAGGTAGCTCTGACAWGCCTGCTCAAATGGACTTAGGACATTAAGCTTTAAAGGACAAGTGCATGATTTAATCTATGTGAGCAATTGTGTGAAAGTATACGTATTGTCTCACCATTATATGTGAACAGTGAACTGTGAGGCCTTGCACTTTTTATATCATTAATCAAGGATGCTACTTGGGATAAACTCTCCTTTCAAACACGGGGCTGCCTCTGGTTGGAACCGTGTTCTGATCCAATGTCT
>BDUI01002724.1:103504-114653 GCA_002335545.1 Apodemus speciosus | reverse complement strand
ATGTTCTCTTTAGAATTTCACCAAGTTATAAAATTCTCCAGTTGTTTGACTGAATGCTGGATCAGAAACCAAAGATCCTTGAACTAGATGGATCTTGTCTGTAGCATCTGTCTGACAGTTTTAAAAGCAGATAGGTCAAATAGGGATAATCTTCATTCTCAAGATCCATTTGACTTTGGATGATACTAATTTTAAACCATCCATTACAAATGGGTACTAAAAATAGACTATATGAAACACCTAGTGCAAGCGTTACAGCTCGACACAAATCTGATTCCTTTATAGCACTCCTCGGTTGATGTTTGGAGTCCTGTCCCCACCTAATACTGTGGGTAGCTTCGAGTGTTGCTTTAGGTTCAAGGTTTTAAAATCATTTAAAATCCACAGAGATAGAGCAATAGATYCATATGGCTACTTGGGGAAGAGAATTACTGCTTTGTTTTTTAGCTCTAGAGAAYGGATGGAGTAGCACCCAGCTCAATGTCTTTCTTTATGCTCACTATAATCTCAGAGTTTCGGGTTAAAAAAAAAATCATTCCTTTCTCTGAAGATTTGCCTTTTCTCTGCCTTGCAGTACAAATTAAGAGCAATTAAAATCAACGTCCTGCTCTCTGAATGGTACTGTTTTATCATAGTCTACTTTCTTTGCTGTCCAGTCATAGATAAAACAAGCTGGTCTACTGTCATTGTTAATACAGGAGTTGGTGGGACCACCCATTGCATGGCTTTTCCTCTAAGGGCTGTTATTTAAAGCTGGGGTCCTATTTTTTTTGATATTTTCTTTCATAAAGAATAACTAATTCTGTGTGTGTGTGTGTGTGTGTGTGTGTGTGTGTGTGTGTGATGTGAGAGTGTGCGTGTGTTGATGGTACGCTTGTGCAGAGCCAGGAAGAGGGTGTTGGCTCTACCTCCATCTTATGTCCCTGAGACATTGTCTCACTGAAACAGAAGTTCACCTTTCTGCTCTGCTGGCTCACAGTGAACTTCTAGGATCTGCCTGTCAGACAACATTGGTGTCCCAGGTTCATGCAGCCATGGCCAGCTTTAAATTATATGTTGGGGATTCACACTCTGGTCCTCAAGTTGGTCCTGCCAGCGCTCTCCTCCACTGAGTCATCTCCCAGCTTCTTGAGTTTCTTATTTTCTTATGAATCAGCTACAGACTGGTCAAAGGAGAAAGGAGAAAGGACTATTTGGCTGTTGATTCGACAGTCATGTCTTGAATTGCTCTCGCTTTCAAGAATAAGGGATCCTGAGTCTTGCATGCTGCAGTCACAAATGGGACTAAATTATGCTAAGCAAAAATAAATTCTCGTACTGAGAATTTCCCAGGAGTTTTGATATTTTTGACTCTTACTCACTAAATATGGAAAAGATTGAGACACTGAGAAGCAGGGGAGCTGTTCTGCCTTTTTTAGACCTTTGAATAAGCCGTTTCATCCTATTCAGTGCTGTGTTAGCAATATACTAAAAATCTTTCCCTGTCGAAAAGTCCCAGTTTTCTGAGTGGCGAATTTCTGGAAATGTTTGTTTAGCTTCCATTTTTATATAAGTAAAYGAAGCTCTAGAATTAAAATTAATATTTTCTAGCGGTCCCAGTGTTATTCATATATGGAAGTGATAGAAATTGATATTTCACTGATTTCTTTTAAAGATCTCATTATGTAGTTAGATTGGCMTAGAACTTTTGATCCTCCTGCCTCAGCATCCCAAGCRTTGAGAGTACAGGTCTGTGCTACCATGCCTGGCAGAAATCCCATTGGTAAACCTCTCATCAGTCCTCATTTAATTAATGTAGGTTCCTGGTGTTCAAAGTCAGCATGGCTGTTGGTACCAAATACTTACATACAAAGGTTAGGGAGAGAATTTTATCCTTATGTGTGACCAGGAAGACTGCATCTTAACAAGCAYTGGTAGATGTGATYAGGAACTTCAGCTGGTGGCATTTACTCTAAAGATATGATGGAAKAAGGCAAGAAGAGATGATCTGAGCTCGTTGGCTCAGTAGCACTGGAGATGAATGCCGTCTTCAGTGGCAGGCACTGCTCACTTCTCGGAGTCYGGTARCCATGTATTGAACTAAACCAGTTACACGGTAGCCTTTCAGCTGCTCGACAGCTTCTCTTGGTAGTACATAATGTGTTTCTCTGTCCCGTGTGGCACACACAAAACTGATAGGACCAGATGTTTGATCAGCTCTGTCCCCTTCCTTGAGTTCCTTCTCTGTCCCTTTCTATCCCTTTTCTCTCTTCTGAGAACTCAGCCTTGGCACTGTGCATAGAGACCCAAAGGTCTTTCTCTTAGGGTTGTGAGCTGCCATTGGTATTCATTGCTGGGATCTATTAACTCCTTAGCAACACACAGTGAGAGCATTCTAGTTTTGCTTTTGCATGGAGAAGTGAAGATAACTTTCTCCCAGAAAGGATTTGATAATCTTGACCCACAGCTTTGGAAAAAAAAAAAACAAAAAAACAAATGCTTCCTCCCTTCTATTCTTTACCTTTTATGATAGTACTTTATCTTGAGCATTTTAGTGGTTAATGGTGGGCTACTTTCTCTTTTGTTTTATGAGATAGGCTCTCATTATACAGCCCTGGATATCTTGGAACTTGTATAGATCAGACTGGCCTCAAATTCACAGAAATCTGCCTTCCTTTTCTACTTGAGTGCTGGAGTTATAGGCAGGTATTACTGTGCTTGGCTTATAATGACATTGTGTGTGTGTGTGTGTGTGTGTGTGTGTGTGTGTGTGTTCTCATGTGAACATGAATGCACGGGAGGCCAGAGACTGATAACAATGTCTTCTTTCTCTTCACTTCTCATATAGAGGCCGAGTCTCTCGTTTGTATGTAGAACTCACAGGTTTGTTTTGGCTGGATCTCCAGATTGGTATGGGCCTCACTTGTCTCTGCCTCTTGTGCACTAAGATTGTAGATGGGCCACCCAACTCACCTGAAGTTAGGAAGATGCTGGGTTCTGAACTCTGGTCCTTCGGCTTTCATAACAAGCATATTACACACTGAGCCATTTCCCTAGGCCATGAGAATGTTTTTTTTTTTTTAAACCACTATAAACATATAGGTGGTGACATATTAAACTCAAGGGTTTAGATTACTACAGTCTTGGTCTTTATTGATGGCCYAATCATTCCATCTTTAGACCACCATCTTGGTTGGCAACTTAGATCATCCTCAAGAGCACTGTTCCTACCTTGCTTTTGGTCTGATAAGAYGTCCTATGTTTATTCCTTCGTGTTTTTGGCTTCATGCCTAGATCCAGTCATCTCTCCAAGTAGATACATTCCATGTAGTAAAAAACAATCTTTAGATATCACTATGTGGGTGCCAGAGGAGAAAGAACCGGATAATTTAATTTCTAGTACTATCCAGTTACACTCCCGTCAGGTACTCTATTACCAAGCTACACCTCTAGCCCTTGCATTTTATTTATGGTATTTCTCCCTTTTTTCTTCTTTTGAGATATGGTCTCAAACTTTAGTCTTCCTGCCTCAGCCTCCCACAGACTAGGATTATAGGTGTGAGACATCATATCCAGCTAATTTACATTTTTTTGTGGTTTTTCAAGACAGGGTTTCTCTGTGTAGCCCTGGCTGTCCTGGAACTCAGTCTGTAGACCAGGYTGGCCTTGAACTCAGAAATCCGCCTGCTTCTGCCTCCCAAGTGCTGGGATTACAGGCGGGCGCCACCACCGCCCAGCTTACATATTTTTTAAAAAAGCAGAATGAACATAGATTTATTAGAGAAAATCTAGAGAAGAACTCTTTGAGTAGGAGAGGCTCTCCTTGTGGAGACCATGCTGACCTTGAACTCAGATCTGCTTGCCTCTGCTTCTTCAGTGCTGGCGTTAAAGGYRTGCACCACSACTGCTGGGCCCTCCATTACTTTTTAAAGCTAAAACATTTCATATAATCAAAGGGAAACTTTGACTTTGAACTTGATTTACTCTACAGTATACAACCTAGTCCTAGGATAGCAAATCACAACCAATAATAATCAAGGGTTATGGAGACTTGAATTAGAAGGGCCCCATAGGCTCATATATTTGAATGTTTGGTCTATAGTTGGTAGAACTCTTTGGGAAATAATAGGAGACATATATTGTCAGGARGTCTGTCATTGAGAGCTGGCTCTGAGGTTTTAAAAGCCCCTACCATTGCCAGTTGACCTTCCTCTCTCTGCTTCATGGTTGTCTCTCAGGATGTGAGCTCTCCGCTACTTCTCCAGTGCCCTTCCTGCTGGCTGCCATTTTCTTTGTCACGATGGTAACTCACCCATCAAAACTGTAAGCACAAAATCAACTTTCTCTAAAAGTCCTCTGGTGGACCTTATAGTGTCTCTTCATAGCAATACAGAAATAACTAAGTAAAAACATGCATGTTTGCAATTATAGAGTATGATAAAAAGTGGTATGGAATAGTTCATCTCTCTATAATTAAGCACTAACTGGATGGATTATCTTCTTTGTTTTGCTTCTGACTTTTGGATTATTTTTGTATTCAACTAACTTTGGGATAATTAGGTAAAATATTAAGTATCTTGATAGTTTGATCAATAAAACAAATCATATTCAAAGGATTAAATCATTCCCTTGTTCTCTATTTCTAACTATTTCACTCTCTATAGGTAAGTTTTTGAAAAATTATGACTTATTATTCCATTTAAACACCTAAGTAAGTAGTCTCTTCTTCCATCTCTGCCCCATCTTAGACAGTGGATAAATAGCTTCTTTGCATATCTATAAAGTAATATGTTGTAATTTTTTCTTTTCTTAAAACAGGATATTACTATATATCTCTGTCTGGACTGGAACTTCCTCTGCAGATCAAGTTAGATTTAAGTGCACAGATGTCTGTCTGCATATACCTCCTGACTTCTGGGATAAAAGGTATATGCCATTATACCTGGCCCAATATTAAATCTTTTAAAAAGATTTGTTTATTTATTTATTAAAGATTTACTTTTATTTATGAGTACACTGTAGCTGTTTCTAGACACACCTGAAGAGGGCGTCGGATCCCATTACAGATGGTTGCGAGCCACCATGTGGTTGCTGGGAATTGAACTGGGGTCCTCTGGAAGAACAGGCAGTGCTCTTAACTGCTAAGCCACCTCTGCAACCCCCTATATTACACTTTTAAATGTGCATATTTTCAGCTGTGTATATATATGCTACTGAGACCTTAATGATCATTAGGACCATACAGGCAAAACCAAGGCACTATCAGGTGGTTCTGTCCGTTGGCAGAAGTGTCCATTGAGCAATAACTTTGAAATATAGTTTGTCAAAATGTAGAAAGGATAAGGTATGCATTTGCACCATTCTGTCATTTTTTAAAAAAGATTTATTTATTATTATATCTAAGTACACTGTAGCTGTCTTCAAATGTGCCAGAAGAGGGCATCAGATCTCATTATGGATGGTTGTGAGCCACCATGGGGTTGCTGGGATTTGAACTCAGGACCTCTGGAAGAGCAGTCAGTGCTCTTAACCACTGAGCCATCTCTCCAGCCCCTCTGTCATTTTTTTTTCTCTAGAGAAAAATCTCTTTCCTTTCAGGACAGGGTCTCCTTATGTGGTCCAGGCTGCCTTTTCTCATACCATCTTCTTGCTTAAGCCTTCAGAATGATGAAATTACAGCTCTGTGCCACCTCATATAGCTGGAAGGAATTTTGTTACTGAAGGTGTACAGTACCATAATCATTGAAATTAGAGAAAAAAACCTTAAATTTTCATCAAAGAAGAATAGATAAGTTAAATTTCGGTACATTTAAATGACGGAATATGATACAATTTAAATGTCGGGACATTTTAACACGGCTTTTTAAAAACTTGATTTAAAATAAGAGACGGGCATAGACCAACAGTAACATATCACTTCTGGAACATTACATAAGCGGGTTGTGTTTGGATGCATACTTGGTAATGACAGTATGGAAACATGAGCAGGATGGAGACTCAGCATGGGTCTAAGGACTCACACGGAGGGAACAGAATGGCACTTTGTAATTGAAATGTTGTTTTTTACTTTACAAAAAAAAACCCCAACAACCCTGTACGTAGGTTGACAACCGTGGTTCCCGGAATACACATAACTAGGGAAGAGAAGGAATGGAGAAAACACTGACACAGAAGAGCTGGGAATGGGCCGTCTGGGATCTTGGATGGAGAAGCCGTAGCACCCTGGAAACTCAGCACCTTTATTATATACACGGAGGGAAGGTCATTGCATATAGCTGAACAAGGAGATGGGGTTGTTGCGTATAGATTAAAGTGGCAGGATTGTTATATATTGAACAAAGAGGCAAGTTTAGCTAATCTTGTAGGGGTGGTCTCTGTAGGGGAGCAATAAACATGGGGGTGGGGGGAAACTATGGCGGGCTTTGCTACCCACCGTAGCTGGGCCATGGGTCACTGATATGGCCGTGCCCGTGTTAAACTGCACACATTTGCTCAGGGCTTCACTCACTCCCTTCATGTACCGTTTTCTTTCTTAAAGAATTTCTACCCAAAAGTCTGGAGAGGTGGCTCAGCGGTAAAGAGCACTGACTTGC
Organism: Apodemus speciosus; assembly: GCA_002335545.1. NCBI lineage: Eukaryota > Metazoa > Chordata > Mammalia > Rodentia > Muridae > Apodemus > Apodemus speciosus. The sequence continues at coordinate 108,081 of BDUI01002724.1, read as the reverse complement.
TCTTCCAGAGGTCCTGAGTTTGATTCCCAGCAACCACATGGTGGCTCACAGCCATCTGTAATGGGTTCTGGTGCCCTCTTCTGGTGTGTCTGAAGCCAGTGACAGTGTACTCWCATATATAAAATAAATAAATGTTAAAAAAAAAAGAATTTCTACCCGAGTACTGTATTTACACAATTTCCACCCTTCCTTCTCCCCATCCTAACTCCTTCTGTGTCCCCCCCAACTCCCTCTCAACTTCATGACCTCTTCTTTAATTATTATCATTACACAAACACACATATAAATACAATGCACTGAGTCCATTTAATATTGCTCATATGAATATGTGTTTAGTGTTTTTTGTTTGTTTGTTTGTTTGTTTGTTTTTTTTTTTTTTTGGTTTTTCGAGACAGGGTTTCTCTGTGTAGCCCTGGCTGTCCTGGAACTCACTCTGTAGACCAGGCTGGCCTTGAACTCAGAAATCCACCTGCCTCTGCCTCCCAAGTGCTGGGATTAAAGGCGTGCGCCACCACCACCCGGCTATGTGTTTAGTGTTAATCGCTTAGGACTGGATAACCTATCAGGTAGCTTGTCCTGGAGAAGACTGATATACCCCCCCAAACACCCAGCACTGTTTCTCCGTGTCCCAGGACTCCATGTCCCAGGATGGCCTTGAACTCATAGAGATCTGCCTGCCTTAGCTTTCTAAGTGCTCAGATTAAAGTTGTGTGCTACCACATCTGGCTTGATACTTCCACTTGTAAAAGCCATTCATTGCCTGCAGCTTTTCATCTAGGGGTGTGGCCTTGCGAGGTTTCCCATCCACACTGGGATGTCAGTTGGTCTCGTCATTGTGTAGGTCTCSTTCGAGCAAACATACTGCTGAGATTTCATGGGTGCGATTCCCTATTATATATAAAAGATGCTGTCTTGAAGCACATGTCCTGGTCCCTTGGCTCTAACAATCTTTCTGTTCTCTCTTCTAGAATGTTCCCTGAGCCTTAAGTGTAGGGGTTGAAGKATACGTGTATCAAAATGGAATGGGCACCCCATAGTCAACTGCCCTCTGCATTTTGACCAATTGTGTGTATCAAGTTCTACTCTAGAGTCTATGACCTCATCAGTCACAGGTAGTAGGCTGGCTTTACACTACCAGGCATGAGCTCTCTTTATTGAGTGGGCCTTAATGCCAATTAGATGACTGTTGGTCACTCCCGTGATCTAAGTGCCACTATTGCGTCCTTGAGGTCATGACACATTCTGGTTTTTGTTGGGGCTTGTAGGCTTTATAGCTGCATGGGATTGATTATTTATCTATTGTTGTTTGCTTGTTTGTTTGTGCATTTGTTTACTTCTTTATTCATTCATTTTGGTTCCTTGGGACCTTGCATAACACTTTTGTATCCGATGAAGTAAGTCCTCGGGGATTAAGCTTCCGGGTGAGTTCTGGCTCAATCCCTCCCTGTCTGAAAGGTGTGGTGCTTTCAGAAATAGGGTCTCACCTTCAGGTCCTGGGGGGGGGGCATCAAGGGCAATGTCATTTGGGAGTCTCTTGGACGCCACTTACTGACAACTTAGAARCAGGTTTCCCATGGCTGGTGCTGTGACTTTTATTAGACAGTCTATGGCTCTTGGAGGGAGCATTATCATCCTGTGTGGTGAAATTGTCCTGCATTATGAGATTTGGGGTTTATAGGATATAAACTGACACCACAGACATATTTTGTTAAAAGTTTTAGTAACTTTTAGATGTGTGTGTGTGTGTGTGTGTGTGTGTGTGTGTGTGTGTGTAGTCTTTAAGTGGGGAAGCATTTAAATATAGGGAGTTTTCACATTTAAAAATAAATCTAGATTTCTAGAAATCAGAACCTTCTTTCACCCAGCCTTTAACCAGTAGCTGTAGGTGCTGCCCCCTTCAGGTGAGCTGAGTGCCTCTCCTAATCCCTGCCTGATAGCCAGTCTCCCTTGCTTGTTGGGGCCAGCAGTCTGAGCCCCACATGGTTGATATCCTGCTGAGAGATGGAGGTAATAAATAGTCCTTGTGCTCTTTGCTGTGAACAGTTTTTTCTCCCCAAACATTTCAGTCATGTTTCTCCAGCTAGGCTCAAATTGAATTTCAGAGTACTTGAGAGTCAGGGCTGCTATGTCCCTGATGTCCTTTCTCAAGGTAGTTTTGAAATGGGGGCTGGGTTATATGAATCAGTTAAAATTACCATGAAAAGCTCCTTGAGTCCTTGGTGTGTTGGTAGCAAGAATTGGTGTTGGAGCTTGTTATTGGTCGTATGTAGCTATAAAAGATGGCTGAGAAGGAGAAGTAGCGTGTTCCAGATAGCCAAACTAATGTTCACAATGCTCAATGCAGACCATACTATTATTTATAACACCCACAGCAACAATTCCCCAAGAACTAACTCTAATTAAGAATTTCTGCTCATTATCTAGCTTGGAAATAGATCAGGATAAGTCCCAGATCCCATAGAGCCCCAGCCAGTCTCCACCAAGAATTTGAGAAAGAGATGTCCAACAACCCAACCAAATGGGGCATGTAACCAGGGGACTCTTGTCTGCAGGGCAACATTCTGGGGGACCTCCCATTTGATGTAGTGGGCCGGCGGTGAGTCAAATGAGTCAATGAGGGCTGAAGGCTCAGAGACAACAGATGCTGCTGGGGAATGCGGTACAAGCAAGTCACATGCTTCCATAGCTGCAGTTCTCCACAAGGTAGACCCACGCGTGGTACGAACCAAGGAATTCTGGGAAGGATAGCCCAAGGGATATTCTTCACCACCAAGTGTTTGCACAATTTACAGTTTTCACTTCCTAATCTTCCTGATACTCCATCAGTGGACATGATTTCTTTGTATCTGAACACTGTCCCTAAAGATAGCTCCACAGCCCTCTCTTACGTGTACTTGGGAGCAGCACTGAAAAATCTTTCTGAGACTGGAGATATAACTCAGTTGGTAGAGTTCTTATCTAGCATGCAGACATCCTGGGTTTGACCACTCAGCTCCATACATATCCGGGTTTGGTGACACATGCCTGTAATCCCTGTGTCTCAGAGGTGGATATAGGGGGACTGACAGTTCAAGGCCATGGTTGTCTATATAATGATTTTAGGACCAGCCAGAAATACATTAAACTGTTTTTTTTTTTTTTTTAAAGTCTGCCTGTCTGAACCAGCCTCTTTCTTATGTCACACTAATGCCCAGGTCACATGGCTAGTGAGTGCGCACCAGGATTTGAGATCTTGTTGCTGTACAGTAGTTTTCAATGCATTATCATGGAATACTCTGTGTGTGTGGGGGTGTGGGGGAGGCTAGTCGAAATTTCTCCAGAGAGTCTGTGAAGTTAGAACCATTCTCAGAACAAAGCCTTTCACTCTCAGTCTCTTATGAATGTGCTGGGACTTCTCCAGAGGCCTTATAACTTGTGATGGAAACAGGCTGTACAACTAGACACTAGAGGATCCAGTTGTCTCCTGTTACACCAAACACTGCAGAGGTTTGCAAATACTGAGCACAGTGCGATTCTTCTCACTAATTTTTGTTTGCTTTTGAGCGCTTTGGGAATTCTCCATAATTTTAAAGAGAAAAAAAATACCATGAGACCAAACGCTGGAAAACTACTACTTTGTGGCACAGCTAGTGGCTCTCCTAGCCATTCTCATCTGTGTGTGTCTTTGTCACTGGCTGGTGTGCTGGCTAGATTTTATGTCAGCTCAACACAACTATAATAATTTGAGAGGAGACAACCTCAATTAAGAAAATGCCTCCATAAGATTGGGCTGTGGGCCAGCTTGTAGAGCATTTTCTTATTTAGTAATTGATGAGAGAGGGCCCAGCCCATTGTGGGTGGTGCTTTCTCTGGGCTGGTGATCCTGGGTTCTATAAGAAAGCAGCCTGAGCAAGCCACGAGGAGCAAGGCAGGGAGCAGCATCTCTCCATGGCCTCATTAGCTCCTGCCTCTAGGTTCCTGCCCTGTTTGAGTGCTCTGTCCTGATTTTCTCCAATGATAGTCTACACTGTGGAGTGTAAGCCAAATAAACCCTTTCCTCCTCCAACTTGCTCTTTGGTAGTGTAAGAGTCGCCCAGGCGGTACTGGTTTTGAAGGCATGAAACAGTCATGGAGAGCGGCTGAGGCTTGGCACTRGGAGAGGCCAGGAGAGGTCATTGGTAAAAGTGCAGCTTCAGAAGCAGTTGAAGATCCAGGATTGGGGGGATCATGCAGAGAAGCTGAGACTTGACACCATGAAGAGAGGCCACTAGTGAAAATGCAGCCCAGTTGCCATTGAGAAGATCCTAGTGTTTTGGAGAAGCCAGCACAACGGATGACCTCCAGGAATAGCGGCAGCAGTGGAGTGGACCCAGCCTGAGGCTGGAAGACGAGCTGTGTGTGCTGCAAAGGCTCTTGGTGCTATATTCTCCCTTGAAAGATCTTCCCCCACTCCTTCCCCCACTCTCCCACACCCCACTTCACTGAGCACATTTTGATCAGCTGTCTTAATTAGGGCTTCTTTTTTATTTTAATTTTTTTATTGGATATATTCTTTATTTACATTTAATTTCCCTTTTTCCTGGTTTCCCCGCCCCCCC
>BDUI01002722.1:93236-103908 GCA_002335545.1 Apodemus speciosus | reverse complement strand
AAAAAACCCTGACTAAGCCAGGCTTTTTGTGACTTTTTCAAATATCCCTACTGTTTTTAAAACTCCACCTTTCCTTTTCTTCTGTACTGATGCTCTTTCCTAAATAAAGCTTCCTATTTTTTCCCCAGGCTGCTTTCAAATCACTTGTACCCAGCTGTTCTCCTGCCTATTGCTCCTCCCCCATTCCAAAGGTTCCTTTTTAATATCCTGTTTTGAGAAATTACTCAGGTTGTATACGTAGCACCTGAAGATTTGTAGCTAGGAGCTGCAGACAAGAGGAAATAAGACAAACATTTTTATAGGTCTGATTAACCTCACTCAGTTTGATCTTCTGTAGTTCCTTGCATTCTTCTGAATAGTATCCATTATTATTTTCAGCTGGATATTATTCCATGTATACTACATTTCACTGTCTGTCTRTTAAAAGATAGTTAGATTATTTTCATTTCCTAGCTATTGTGGTTGCAGCAGCAATGAATATTGCAGAATAAGCATTTGTGTCATAGTCAGAGTCAGCCCTGAAAACACAGACATACAAATAATATTATCCATACTGAGCACATTCATGAATTTGGGTGAGAAAGAGGAATTAAATGGGAGGACTTGGAGGGAAAAAAAGAGAAGTGGAGTAATGCTGCTCATTTCAAAAAAGAGATAGAATCATTTCTATGTGTAAAGAAGATGGGGCGGAGACTGTGGGTTCCATGGGCATTTGATAGGAAAAAGTAATTCAGTGATGTTCAACATGAGAACAAAGAACTGAGGTGGGGAGCAATCTCCTCTGTGAATTCTAACTATGTATAATGTTGCTTCTGTAAGCACAGACAGAATGTCTCTCTGTGGCTTGCTTCCCTAATGACAAAAAATAATAATAATAAAAATAAAAATAAATTGATCTAGTGCTACTATTGAGTCTGATTGCCAAGAAAATCAGGGTAAATGCGTATGCACTGGTAGATCAATCCAAGCACTGCTTATACACATTAGGAACCAGAAAAACRATGTTTTTAGGTTGGGAGTTTTGTGTTTGGACTGAAGTATAAATCCATATTCAATGCTTCTGAAAGATARACTAAAATTCCACTATTACCTTTTCACAAACTTTTGGAAACATAAACAAGGGGTGGGAGTATAATCAGTTTTCCTTATTAAGAATTCTCCCTCCACAGTTTTAAATAAAGAAGCAGCTGTACTATTTGTTTATAAATAGTATGAATGTACAAAGTACAGCTTTATTTCCAAAACCTTTTATGATATGTAGGAGTTTACCTTGAATTCTGTTGGAATACTCTTCGTGTAGCCTCCAATGACAGATCATGTTCTGTGGAGTTCATCACTATTATGAATTTTCCAATGTCTGCTTTCGAGAAATATAGGTTTTATCTACTAATAATTATAGATAATGCTGGTGTAAATAAATCTTTAGTCATATAATAAAAACTACAAATGAATTCACATAGTAAAATATCCTTTCAAGTAGAAAAAACATACACACACTCATATATAACATATAATTTTATTTTATTACTTATTTAATTTACATACTGCTCACTGCCTCCCTCCCAGTCCCACAATCCTTCCCCAACCTCCCCTCCCCTTGTCCTCTCAGCAGGTGCCCCCCACCCTGGATAGCCTCCCACCCCAGTACTTCAAGTCTCTGAGAACACTCAAGTACTACAGGTGCTTCCTTTTTGATGATGCCAGACAAGGCAGTCCAGCTAGTAGAAGTCACATACAGGCATCTGCATTTGGGTTAGCCCCTGGTCCAGTTGTTTAGGACCCACATGAAGGTCAAGCCTTACATCTGCTACATATGAGCAGAGAATCTTTGGTCCAGCTGGTGTTATGTTCTTTGGTTGGTGGTTCAGTCTCTGAGAGCCCCAAGGGTTAGTTGACTCTGGGTCTTTCTGTGGAGTTTCTCCTATTCTTCCATAAGAGTTCCCAAGCTCCATCCACTGCTTGTCTATGGGTGTCTGTATCTGTCTGAGTCGGCTGCTGGGTGCAACTTCTCAGAGGACAACATGCTCTTGTCTGCAAGCATAGCAAGGTATCATTAATAATGTAATGGATACATGCTTGCCCGTGGGATGGGTCTCAAATTAGGCTGGCTATTGGATGGTCATTCCTTCATTCTCTGTAAGGCCCGAAGAAAACACAGGGGTGCACCCTGCACCCCATCCCTTGGAAGGCGACACCCCACATCACTCATGAGAAATGGTCTCGATGCAACCGGATGAGGATTTTATTGGGGTTCCATTATACTGGGATCAACTCGGCTCATAACCATGCAGGGTCAGAGGAGATCGATCTAGAGTGTCCAGTGGAAGGGGTTTTTATATCATGGGGCAATGCAACCCATCCCAGGAGACAGGGTGTAAGTGTATTCCACAGGCCATCCCAGGGGGCAGGGCGTAACTGCATTCTGGAAGATGGGGCTGGGCCAACATAGAACAACCTTTGTGATTATTTCCTGGAATAGAGGTCAGAGCAGGAAGGGTGGGGTAGGGGCTACAGAGTATGGACTTATAATTTCAAGGCAGGATCTTTCACTCTGCTCCCTCCTCCATGCCTACATCACAGGTAAGCAAGATAAATTTTGGGTTGAAAGCTTTGTGGGTAGGTTGGTGTCTCTATTGCTCTTGTGGCGTTCCTGTCTGACTACAGGTGGTGGCTTATTCGAGTTCTATATCCTCAATGTAATAAGTCACATCTAAGGTCACCCTCATTGATTCCTGGGTGTCTCCCTTATCCCATGTCTCTCATCCTGGAACTGCCCCATCTCCTCACCCATGTCAGTTGTAGATTTCCATTCATTTTCACGGCCATCCAGCCATCTCTTTTGTTCTTGAATCCCCCATTCACCTGCTCATCATCACTTCCTTACAGTTCCCTCCCTCATCTGCTTCCTTTCTTGGGCCTTCCCTCTTTTTAGCTTCTTTGGATCTGTGGCGTGTAACATGGATGAGCTTTGACAAATGCTTTGGCTTGCCAAAGCAAAAGCAAGAAACGAGGTTTCTAGAATATATATATATATATATATATATATATATATATATATGCATATTTTTATATATGTAAATACACACACATATATTTTTTCTAAAACAAGGAAAAATATAAACAGATAATTAGAAGTGAGTTATGTTTCCCCTCTACTATTTATAGGTAAGTAAATTCTCAGTACTTTTCTTTCTCAGTAATCACACATATGTATGCAGGGTGAGATTGCACCTGGCACTTTGTTAGACATTGCTGTATTTGGTGTGGTACTGTTCCCACAGTTTGGAACTACAGAATACATCTCTAACAGAAGGACATTCTTTTGTAATTCTAAAAACAAAGACAACCAACGAAGAATTTTAGTCAACACAGTGTTCAGTTAAACAAAGAACACAAGAAGGTCCAGACATAATAGCTTTTGTGTGTTCTTTTCTACTTATTTGTAACCACACAAAAACTAAACAGACCATTTGAAGAATTCAAGTCATTTTTTTTTCCGTCCTTGTAGAGGAAAATCCACATGAAGTTGGCACGACAAATATTTACAAGTGTTGATTTTCTTAATATATTTCCTAAATTAGCTTCGGGTAAGATGGCAATTTATTCTGCAAATCTTGGAAGGGAGACGTGTGCATCAGTACTGCAATCTATAACACAGTGACATATACTGACTAGGAATATGGACTAGTTAAATGACAACAGATGGAGCCAAATGGAGAAGTGAGGGTAAAATTCATACCAGAACTGTAGGGAGGAAAAGAGATTTTTGACCTTGTGAAAATGGAAGGGAAAGGGATGGTAGGTGCAGATGTTGAAAATGCTAACCACTGTTTGGCATTGAGAATTACCGTCTTTCCAAAATAGGATCCCTGTTAGCTACAGGGCAGGAACAGCACACACATGGAAAGTAGGCAGATGACATGCCAGTTCCCCAAAGGTGAACTGGTATATAACAGTTCTCCAGCTAGTAGAAAGATGKATTATGTCAAATGCCTTAAAGGAAAGGGCAATGATATGAAAGATGTTTGCGTCAGCAACCCCAGTATGGATGAAGCCATAAGCCACACTAGTAATAGTGAAAAGGAAAAGTCTAATTAGAATTAGATATCGATAGTGCTTTTCAACCTGTTATGTGCACATGATTGTCAATTTAACTTAATGTGTTTTAGTTAGCCCATAATATACACATAAATCAGTCATTTTAATGCTGTGTGGTCTAACCCTGCAATTGGTCTATTGCTTGCTTCTTCATATTGCTAATTGGTACATGTATGTCACCCATGCCCTCATAGTTAGACATGATTTCTTTCATGAAAGTTGATGCAGAGCACAGAGAGCTTTGGATTATTGTAAATCAGAAATATTTTTATATAAAAGGAAGTACCGTCAGAGTATTCAACAACTGCTTCTGTAATCTTCTCCATGTGTTAATGTGTAGATCAGGAGTGTAGATACTTTGGCTGCCCGATACAGCAAAAGTTCTGAAATACAGTGAAACTTATATGGATGAAAGGTGAGAATAATGAAATATAGTTTGGACTTGAGTTAAAATATATGTGGGCTTTGCTAAATTATTGTGTGCTCAGAATCAATATTTTAAATGTTTCCACCTAACTGTAACATAATTGTGTATATACATCATGGAGGTTACTTCAAAGGATTGGCTACATCTTACATTAGTAGCAGATATACTGCAGATCAGTTTGACTTTAGTGAAAATATTGGCTCCAAAAGTCATTAGAGCTAAACTNTTTTTTTTTCCGTCCTTGTAGAGGAAAATCCACATGAAGTTGGCACGACAAATATTTACAAGTGTTGATTTTCTTAATATATTTCCTAAATTAGCTTCGGGTAAGATGGCAATTTATTCTGCAAATCTTGGAAGGGAGACGTGTGCATCAGTACTGCAATCTATAACACAGTGACATATACTGACTAGGAATATGGACTAGTTAAATGACAACAGATGGAGCCAAATGGAGAAGTGAGGGTAAAATTCATACCAGAACTGTAGGGAGGAAAAGAGATTTTTGACCTTGTGAAAATGGAAGGGAAAGGGATGGTAGGTGCAGATGTTGAAAATGCTAACCACTGTTTGGCATTGAGAATTACCGTCTTTCCAAAATAGGATCCCTGTTAGCTACAGGGCAGGAACAGCACACACATGGAAAGTAGGCAGATGACATGCCAGTTCCCCAAAGGTGAACTGGTATATAACAGTTCTCCAGCTAGTAGAAAGATGKATTATGTCAAATGCCTTAAAGGAAAGGGCAATGATATGAAAGATGTTTGCGTCAGCAACCCCAGTATGGATGAAGCCATAAGCCACACTAGTAATAGTGAAAAGGAAAAGTCTAATTAGAATTAGATATCGATAGTGCTTTTCAACCTGTTATGTGCACATGATTGTCAATTTAACTTAATGTGTTTTAGTTAGCCCATAATATACACATAAATCAGTCATTTTAATGCTGTGTGGTCTAACCCTGCAATTGGTCTATTGCTTGCTTCTTCATATTGCTAATTGGTACATGTATGTCACCCATGCCCTCATAGTTAGACATGATTTCTTTCATGAAAGTTGATGCAGAGCACAGAGAGCTTTGGATTATTGTAAATCAGAAATATTTTTATATAAAAGGAAGTACCGTCAGAGTATTCAACAACTGCTTCTGTAATCTTCTCCATGTGTTAATGTGTAGATCAGGAGTGTAGATACTTTGGCTGCCCGATACAGCAAAAGTTCTGAAATACAGTGAAACTTATATGGATGAAAGGTGAGAATAATGAAATATAGTTTGGACTTGAGTTAAAATATATGTGGGCTTTGCTAAATTATTGTGTGCTCAGAATCAATATTTTAAATGTTTCCACCTAACTGTAACATAATTGTGTATATACATCATGGAGGTTACTTCAAAGGATTGGCTACATCTTACATTAGTAGCAGATATACTGCAGATCAGTTTGACTTTAGTGAAAATATTGGCTCCAAAAGTCATTAGAGCTAAACTYTTTAGTTTCTTTTTCAGTACAAGAGTACAAACAATCCATATGGGACAGTTGTATTGAAATTGTTGAACAACCTAATTGTCTTGCACACACAAAATATTAGACTATAAAGTATGTGTACTTATATAAACCTCTAAAATAATATGAGTTTCTATCACTTATTTTTCTTTCCATTCTTTCTTAATCATTTATTATATTTTATGTACCAGGTAGATTTGGAGGAAGGACCTCTGTATGGTTCCGGTTGTTCATCTCCTAGCTGTAAGTATATTTAAATATGGCATCGAAGCTTTCAGTTTTCTTTTATAGAATTTGGGCCATCATGCTTAGATTAAATCAAGAATGTAGAAGATTTTGGATGGCTCAAAAATGATATACAATGTGAGGTACGATTAGATCAAAGACTAAATGATATTTATAACCCAGTAGCTCATTCAAAAATCCCCTAGTAGATTTAGACTCTGGCTAGATCCTCAAGATTGAAATAGGCAGTCATTGCAAGCAGTCACAATTGCTATGTAGCAAAATCATATGCACTACATTTGGATAAGACTGAAGTATTCATTTTAAAATTGATTTCAGTATAAAAATAGCTAATGTTCCACTAGGGTAGTATCCAATCCTTTTACCTGTTTGGCTTTGTTTTTTAATTTGGTTGTTTGTTTGACCGGTTGGTTTTTGTTTTTGCTTTTGCTGTTGTTGTTTTCTTTAAAAAGTGTATGGCTAGAGTGTTCACTAGGCAGGATTCTGTATGTATCTGGCAGTTTCTGAATGTAACCGATACTTAAATTGGCATATTAAGCAATGTATATGGTCTTTATAAATCTTCCAAAAGCCTATCTTAAACAAATATCTAAGAAAGAAATTTATCCAGACGGCTTAATTTGGGAGCCTGATCCTCAGCATTAGCGGCACACTGCTTTTCCTTGGCTTTGGGCTCTGCCAGCATTGACTTTCTCATCTCTTATTCTCTACCTGGTGGGTCCTCGAAAACTGACTTTGACACTGCTCAGCTTCCATAACATTGTGATACATTTTCATATAACAAAGCTTTCTACAAACAGACAGATAATCAATGTTCAACCCTTCCCTGTTATATCCTCACCCAACCTCCGCAAGGCCAGATCCCTTTCTATAAACTGAATTAAAGGAAAATTGTTAGTTCAGTAATAACATGCGTGCTTGGAATGCATAAAACTGTAGGTTCAATCCCATAATGTTTACAAAACCCGATAAATAAATGGATAAATGAATAAACAGTTTTAAGGTCTTGCCAATTCACAAAATATTTTTTCCTGAGCAGGTATGAAGCTTAAGAAGAAAATATAAACTAATGATGTGTTTTATGTTAGAACATATTTGTCCACATCTTTTCTTTCAACAGACGCCTGGTGGCTCTAGGCTATTCTCAGCAGTCCTGGTATCTTGTAATTTGTCCTTTCATCTATTCCTGTAGAGAAAATGATGATCTTTTATTTTTAACTTCAAAAAACATATTTCTAACATTACTATCCCCAGGTAAAAATTACACAAAATCTGCTAGCCTATTACTGCTGAGAGAAAGACTGATGAAAAAGCCATTAGCTTCTTAGGCAGATCCTCTTGTTATTGTGTCCATATTCATAGTTCAAACGATGCCAAGCGCAGGTTTACTGCAGTGGCAGACACAGAGATTCTTTGCCAATAGCAAAACAGTTCAAGTGAGTTGTAAAATCTGCATGGTCAAATTGAATTCAGAGAAGTCTGACTTAGTCCTGGAGGCAATGATTAATTTTGTTGGGAGGAAAATGCCACCAACTTAGTCTGCCAGACATTTTGTGTAATTTCATTGAAATGCTTAAAACAGTATAAGATATAAAGTTTGATTCTGTGCGGATTCGCAAATAAAATAACAGTACCAGGAAACAAAGCATGGACTGGCAGTTCACTGCATTTGGAGGACGCATTAGGAATTTTAGTTGTATCCAAACAAATGTTGTCTAGACTTAACCACTAAGCAAAATTTTCAAAGAGTTTTCCCTGGAGGCTAATGTCTACAGGAATGCATCCAGCACAGATCTTTTCTTAAATAATATATGATGGTTTTGAACATTAGCTGAGCTTAGAGTTTTGAATCACTGTCAAAGACTGAGAGGAGCTAATTATGTAAAACGAGTCTTGAGTAAAAGAAAGAAGAAAGGCTRAAAAGGTTAGAAGATCATTTACTTCATTTGTGTTTGTCACTCTTAACCATTAATCTTGTCTATGTATTGACTAAACACACAAAACACACTGGCTTGACAATGCAGTCCTTATTAAATGCAGGGAGAACTGTGGAAATAGGGTGTCAATACACTGCAAACCTGTATCTCTGGTTTCTCAGGAACTCCAGTATTCCTGATACCTAAGAAATTCCTGTTATTTTTAGTATATAGAACTTCGGCTGCTTGTGCAGCAGAGGATGGCCTTGTTGGACATCAGAGGGAAGAGAGGTCCTTGGGCCTGAGGGGGTTCCATGCCCCAGTGTAGAGGAATGCCTGGGCTGGAAGGTGGGAGTGGTTGGGTGGGTGGGGGAGTACCCTCATAGAGGAAAGGGGGAGAGGATGGAATAGGACGGTTCACAGGCACCAGGAAAGGGGATAACATTTGAAATGTAAATAAAGAAATTATCCAATAAAAGAAAAAATATGGGAAGAGCTGTGCTTCCAGTTTTTACTTGGAATGCCTAATATCAAATGATTATTTATATAACAGAGCTTATTTTAGACTTAATGATGAGGATAGTCTATGAAACACTGTCAGCTTTATATTTTTTGTCATGAGTTCATAAGCATATGTAGAGCGACTAACACAAGCTTGACTATAAGTATAAAATTTTTATATGATTATAGTTATGACATTAATTGCCTTCCAAAATTCAGAGGGAAGTTTTTTCAGGCTTATATAGATTGAATTACATTTATCTGTTGAAGTGAGTCTTATATTAAGTTTAGACTGTATTTAGTCATTTTGTTTGGGAATATGAAATAAAGATATCAAGGTAGAGAAATATTTTCATATCTCTAATTTTGATGAAATAGTGAAATAGTTCGTGTAGGAACATATAACATGTTGTACTGGCTGGGTTTATGTATCAACTTGACACAAGCTGGAGTTATCACAGAGAAAGGAGCTTCAGTTGAGGAAATGCCTCCATGAGCTCTAGGTGTAAGACATTTTCTCAAATAGTAATCAAGGGGGGARGGCCCATTGTGGGTGGCACCATCCCTGGGCTGGTAGTCTTGGGTTCTATACAACAGCAGGCTGAGCAAGCCTGGGGAAGCAAGCCAGTAAGTAACATCCCTCCATGTCCTCTGCATCAGCTCCTGCTTCCTGACCTGCTTGTGTTCCAGTCCTGACTTCCTTTAGTGATCAACAGCAAATGGAACATGTGGAAGTGTAAGCTACATAAACCTTTTCCTCCCCAACTTGCTTCTTGGTCATGATTGTGCAGGAAGAGAAATCCTGTCTAGAAAAKTGTATAATTAATATGGAAAGCTGGGTCTTCAGGTAAAGATGATTGCTGCATAGTTTGCTCTGTGAAACTAACAAGGTAAAAGAAAAGACCCAGTTCCTACTAGTTGTCTTCTGTCCTTGATATGAGCACAATGACACACATATTCGCAACATAAACACACACACACACACACACACACACACACACACACACTTTAAAAAGGAAAAACCTATGATTGTATGTGTATTGTGGTAGAAATTACGATAAATTAGGTACAAAAAGAGGAAGACAATTGCAATCCAAAACCAAATGTCTATTTTTATTGTTTTGAATCCCGCTGGCATTGTTAATTTACCTCTAAATACCATCTTAGTTTCTTTGAGGCATTGCTTGTTATAATTACATTCTTTTATTTTTTAATTTTTATGTATGGCATTATGCTTTTCAACATGTTACTTAAATTTGAATTGTTTGAATGATGCCATTTTCAAATGGTTTTGTGTTCTCCAAATTTTGTAGTTTTCTTTGCTAGTAAACAAAAATACAAAGAGCACAGCACAAACAAAAACAAAAAGATACATTTGGATAAGATTCTCTTTTCAGTGTTTTATAATTAGATTTTTCTCTCAAACAATACATTCTGACCACAGTTTCTCTTCTGGTCACTTCTTCCAGATTTTCTACACTTTTTCTCTCTTCCAGTTCCACACCCTCCACCTCCTTTTCCCTTCACAAATGAGTAGACCTACAGGTGACAACAGCCACATACAAGATACAATAAGACAATAACACAGGACAAAAGCCCCCATATTAAGGCTAGAATAGAAGAAAAAGAATCCCAAGAGTAGGTAAAATTGTCCCAGATACCTTACCTCCCACTGTTACAAGTCCCAGAGAAACACCAAGCTAACAGCTACAAAATATACACAAAGGACCTGCTGCAGACACATCCAGACTCAGTTCTTGCTAGCTGGGTCTCTGGGAGCCCATGTGAGCCTTGCTTAATTGATTCAGTGGTCCTTGTTCTTCTGTTGTCTTCTTTCCCCTCTGACACAAACAATCTTTCCTCCTCCTCTGCTGCAGTTCCTGGATCTCTGAGGAAAGGTACCTGAGGGAGAGGTTCAATGTGGAATCTCTCTCTCTCTCTCTCTCTCTCTCTCTCTCTCTCTCTCTCTCTCTCTCTCT
>BDUI01002722.1:17495-33986 GCA_002335545.1 Apodemus speciosus | reverse complement strand
GACAGACCGGGGAAAACACTCTCGGCAAAACCAAAATATTTTCTAGGTAGATCTTGCTTCTGCTTCATCCTCTAAGTGATTTGGTGTGTAAACGGCATCATGTATTCTGTCACAAACTGAATCATATTTGTCATAATCAGTGTCAATCAGCTTGGGCCCCTCACTGCTTCCGAGTTGAGAGCTGAGGGAGGATTAGCAGCTCCACTTGAGGAGATGTTGGTGGGATATCAAAATTATTCTCTATAAGACACCTAATTTGGAAAACCATAATACTCTGCTTGGTTAACAGAAAAATAGTAGCAGGAAAAGAGGGCAGGTTTTTATAGAGGAAATAATGCATCTGACCCAATTGATCTTAATAGGGAATTACAAACCATTCTACTGTTTGCAAAAACATTCTGCTCACTAACCTTCAATAATCCCCAATTATAAGAAGGATGTGATGGTGGCATTTAATGGATGGGAAGTGCTATTTGCAAGCATTTGATGCCATCTTGGAAGTGGCATTAATGTCTTTGGAACTCAGTAAGTTGTCTTTTTTTTTTTCACACTTACCACTTGCATTAAAGTAATTATGGCCTGTATTGGTAGATTTTGTTTGCTTATCTGTAAGCATCACATGACTTGAATATTAAAAAAATATATTCTTATTGAAACTAGGCTTGGCGGTAATATACCTGTAATTTAGAACCTGCAGAGCAGAGCTATGGAGGTCAGCAGTTCAATCCTCATCTTCACAGTGAGAGTCAGGCTAGTTACAGGCACATGAGACTGTATCTGAAGAATCACATACACACATACACACASAGAGAGAGAGAGAGAGACACACACAGACACACACACAGAGACAGAGACAGAGAGACAGAGAGACATAGGAGGGAGGGAGGGAAAGGGAGTGAGAGGGATGCACAACAACAAAAACATTACTCAGTTAGAAACTATAATGTTCTTTGTTTCATCTTTTGTGGGTCAGCAAAAGAGATTAAAAAAAAAGACTATGGCCAATGAATTCTATTAACTGCATATTTCAGGGAGACTAGTAAGCCCCAATGCTAGCTGCCTAAAACACCACACATTTAGTATCTTACAACTTCTGTGGGGCCGGGTTTTGTTTTGGTTTTCTTCTTCAGGATTTCTTAGAAAATTGAAGTCATGGACTAGGCCCATGTCTGGGAGAAAGCTCCAATTTAGATGTTGGGAAGAGAAGCTATCTCAAGGTTAAACCTTGGCCTAATCTACTTTTAAGTTGTCTGTGCTATTCTTGTTTGGGAAGGAAAATAACTTTGGCTTTGATATATTGGTCCCATCAACATCAACAAGAAGAAGGATGAAAATCAAGCAGAAGAGAAGAAATGCAGAAGGAAGAAGGTGCTAGCAAATGGGCAAGCCATGTTTTGTAGCCTAACTATTGAAGTGGAATCTTTTTACTTTTATTCTCTCTGATTTCTTAACTAAAACTTTGTATGTTCAGCAAATACTCAGTAGTAAATTAAGATAGTGGGCTTTCCAGAAGAAGGAGATAATTATTGTGGATCATGTCAGAAGCTGCCTTCAAAATTAAAGAGTATTACCTCTGCCAACAACAACAAAAAAGCTCTTTCACCCTTTACTCTATCTAAAGTCATGTTAATGTACAATATAATGAACAATAACCTTAGTACAGAGAAATTACTATCATTCTTTTTTTTATTTTTGACAAAATGGATCGACTTACTTGAGCCTTCACTACATTGCTAGCATACAGGAAACCTGGATTCCAATCGCATTTTGCAAACGGAGTACAAGGCTGATGGGATGATGTCTGAAAAACCATCTGATCTCCTTTTGTGTTCTGCAGAGTCCCGTTTTACAAAGTCAGCCTTCAAGAGCATTAGCATACTTGAGTGATAGAAGATGCTCCTCAGAAGTAAATTATTCTTTGTCTTCTTCATTAATCTTACTGAGGATCTAACGCAAACATTGCCAGATGTGGACAGTAAGTAGACAAAATAAACAAAATTCTGTTAAACATTAGTTATCCTGATAGTTATGACTAACCTGTCCACACGTTGGGAAATGGTTGCCTTGTAGCCATACAGGGAACTGAATTATGCTCCCTTTGTCAGCATTTGATATTGCCTTATAAGGTAACCAGATGTCACTAATAACTTCTCAGATTTAAATTACTATGTAAATTTCCATAAATACACAATGCAAAGAGCGTTAGTTTAAAGGCATCTAATCTTATTTTCAAAGTTTGACGAGAAACAATCAACACTTTAAAATGAAAGCAATACCCTTGAGCTGGAAAGGAAGGGCTAACAATGTTATCTAGACTAATCACCATGAGCTATGACAATCATCATACTTGCAAAACAGAAACACTGGTTTAATTAATTATAACACCTGCAGGAATTGAGATTCTGCCTCCTTATGGAAAAGCAGAGGCTGTCTTCCTTCAACAAGTGCATACATCAGTCAAACAAGTACAATGACCTGAATTCAAATGTCATTGTAATTTTGAATTCTATTCAGCTTTATCTTTTCTTCTAGTAGCAAATGAATGGGGGTTTGTGCTTGTTTTTGTTTGTTTGGCTTTTCTACACTTTCTGACATTCATTTTTTTATATACAACATTGACATCACTTTAAGTGGGTTTTTCTCAACCCACTCATTTCAACACAGGCTGCCATGCTGCATGCATTAATATCTAAGAAGACGACAAGGGTAAATAAATTAAAATGTAAAATATTTTTGTTCACTTTGGAATCCTGTGAATGCCTACTTAAGATTTTGCTAAAAGTTATTTCATGTGTTACTTATACATCTACATTTCTATCTGAATCAACTATTGAAATTAGGGAATGAGTGTCTTTAATTTGTTTTCCTTCCAGCATCTGACCTAAAAATTTCATCTTGAAGTCTAGACAGTGAAAACGTTAAATAAAATGTATTCTGTCATAGATAAAATGTCGATGGTTGCTATAAAATGCACAGTAAACAATAATGGAATAAGTAGACAAATTAACATGAGAATAGTAAACTGACCTGGGAAAGTTCAGATGTCATATACAAGACAGTTATAAGAGAATGATATTGTATTTTAGTATTTCTCCTATGTTCATGTGTGATGTGAATATATGTGTATTCATACATTTTCATGTATGGGGGCACACGTATGTTGATGTTGATGCACATCTTTGTCTCTGCATATGGAGGCCTAAGAGTTGATGTTGAGAATCTTTCTCAGTTGCTGTCAATTATATATTTTGTGAGGCAAACTCTATCACTTTTAATCATAGCTCTCCCAACAGCTAGTCTTGCTGGCCAACTTGCCCCAGGAGCCCATCTCTCTGCCTTCCAGGCACTGGAATCACAGCAGAGCCCCCAAATCTTCTGGCTTTTGTATCAGTTTTGAATATCTGAATCCTAGTCCTGATACTTGCAAGACACATTCTGTAAACACAGAGCAGTTTCTTCAGCCTTATAAAATGGTATCCAAAGGAATAAGAGATGCTTAAATAAAAGGGTCAATCCACAGAAATGCCTCTCCATGAAAGTTATATGATCCATAAGTGTTGGATTTCAACTAATGCTTCTCTGTATCTGAGTTCCTCTGCAGCTTTTAGAATAATTATTAATTTGTAATGTTAATAAGTATTTTAAAATATACCACCTCAATAATAATTAGTCATAAAAATTGATATACACAATTTTTACACCTACAAATTAATACTTAAACTGAAAAGCTTCAGAGTTCAAAATGTCAAGAAATCATACATGCATATATTTAGCTACATGCTATACAAAACTTCAGTGGGGCAGGAATATTTATTCATATAAAATATTTATTCATACATTTATAGTAAAATGCAATGATGAATTTTTAATTATATGGGAATACTCATATTCTTGATAAAAATTCAAGATTTGAAGCTTATCAATATGGTTATTGCTAAAATTAAATGAAATGTAAAAAAAATAAAAAATATCAAGATTGTCTGTAGATGATGATGCTATTCGTGCTGAGATGAATTTACTAATTCATATAAAATCATTTTTAATCAAAAATTATTTTAACATTGGATAATGAAAATGCAATATGAGAAAAACTCAGAAAGTATATAATTGTGTTAAACCAATTGTTCATTTAGTGTTATTGAAATAAGTTTATTTCTGAACATTCTTGCTCTTATAAAATCTTAGAGATGGTATACAGGGACCAACTGGTAACAGACAAATAATACTGTGATATTTTACAGGAAAAATTTGTATTTAACTTCATGTTGATGATTTGACTTGGAAATGCCTGTCAAATGTGCTGAAAACTAAGTATGGATATGGAGTTTATAGGGTCTCAGCTTATGTTTGGAACATGAATCACCTCAATGACAAAATTGTATAGTGTAAGAAATAAGACTCAACTTCCACTCACCCTTCAATGATACATGATTCTTTGAAAGAACCACATCATTGGTCACTAAAATTTTATAGCAAGTCTCTCTGTAATATTTATGTGGAACTACTTTTTTAAATGATATTTTTCTAAATTTATAATTTTATAAAGTCATTCATATTAACCTGCTTTTTATTAAAAGCAATGTTTAACTTTCTCTAATTCCTATAATGGAAATATTTTGAAGTTATTAATTTGCTATGTTAATTCATTCATCCAAATGTTCAATCCTTGGAAACAGGTGATAGGCATAGAAACACAAGAGTGGCAGCCAAAATCAGAGTGTTCACCCGGAAGGAAAAGGACAACCCAAAATCAGAGTGTTCACCCGGAAGGAAAAGGACAACCTCTGGCTGAGTTTAAAGTGCCTGTGTAAATCACGGTTGTTCTCAAGGAAGCCTCTGTCTCCTACACTGTCAGAATCTCTGACTGATGCTAGCTGAGTTCTACATCCAGATATAGAACCTGCTTATAAAATCTGCTTGTGCTACTCATTAGTCTCTGATTAAGTAATAATTGATCCTCTTCAGTAACATAAGGAATCTTACTATGTGCTATTTTTTGATTTCTTTAATTTTTTTCACAAGATGAGAGAAGGGGATTTCTTTTTACAGTACAGCCATTGCTCTTGAGTAAAATGTGATATAGGGCAGCTCCCTTACAACTAGCCAGAAATGAAAAATCACACCAGAAATAGAGATGATGGCATACATTGGTAGATAGACAGACAGATAGACAGACAGATAGACAGACAGACAGACAGACAGACAGATAGATAGATAGATAGATAGATAGACAGACATATATATATTCCATAATCACAAAGAAACTTAATCTTGCTTTATCATTTTAAGAAGAAAGAGGAATATCTTCAAGTCTACATCTGAACTGAAAGCAAGAACAGAAAAAGAAGTAGCTCAGCTCAACTTAAGTTTTCATGTATGTAGTAAAAATAAAAAGGACAAGTTAACCTTTGTTAGTCATGTAATTGCATATAATTATCATCTACCTTTTTTCATCCTTTTTATTTATTTTTATTTTCTTATTTAGGGGGGGCAAGGGCTCTTGTAGATCAGGATAGCCTAGTATGACCTTGAAATTCTGTTCCTGCTTCTACCTCTTCTTTTGGAATGCTGAGGTTATATGTGTAAGTCACACCCAGTTTAATCTCTCAGGTACTAGGCATCATATCCAGGGTTTCCTTCATACTTGCCAGTGGACGTACGCTAAATGGTCAAATTTGGGATTAGATAAAAGTTGTCTATGGAAATTACCTTCTCCTGCTATAAATCTGTAAATATAACTTTTATTCACCAGTTGTAATTGTCATCTCAAAGACTTCCTGCTGGATAAGCTCACCCTTTCTATTTCTTTCTAAACTCTGTATGGGTCATGCATGACTGTACTGTATTGACTGTACAATTCAACAACACTGGCCAAAATGCCTGTCCAAGTTAATGTATTCAAACTGGCTTCTCTCAGCTTCTGACTGAATTTCTCTGCTTCCTATCAAACTAAATCTGGCAATCTGTTCTAGTCTTCTGCCTACTATTCTCTGGCTTACTTTCTTGAAGACTTGCAACCTGTCTCTGTAAAACTGTCTCATTAAACTGCCTCCTCTTCCTCCTGTCCCTACTACTGCTCCTCCTCCTCCTCTTCCTCCTGTTCCTCCATCTCTCGTCTTTCCCTCCTCCGCTCTCTCCAGCTCCCTTAAGTTACCTATCTTTGCTGTCCTCATGAAAGCTGCACATACCCTATATCCGATTCATTCTGTCAAATCTTTCTCTGATTTGTCACTTTGTCTGCATCTTAATTAGATGTCACTACCAAACATGGCTGTTTTCTCCATAAACAAACCTCACCTATATTGTTAGAAATTTAAACTCTGTATTAAGAGTGTCTGGGAACTGAAGGCGATTTGCAAACCTGTAGGAAGAATAACAATATCAAACAAACAGAACCCCCAAAGAAACCAAGGAATAAACCACCAACCAAAGAGTACACAGAGGAGAATCATGGCTCCAGCTGGATATGTAGCAGAGGAGCCTTAGCAGGCATCAACGCTAGGGGGGCCCCTTGGTCCTGTGGTCCTGAATGACCCAGACTAGGGGAATGCTAGAGCACTGAGGTGAAAGTGGGTGGGCACGTGGGGGAGCACCCTCATAAAGACAGGGGGAGGGCGAAAGGATAGGGGGTTTTTGGAGTGGAAACTGGGAAGGGGGATAACCTTTGAATTGTAAATAAATAAAAAAAAAAAAAAAAAAAAAAAAAAAAAAAAAAAAAAAAAAAAAAAAAAAAAGAGTGTGCCTGCATTCCAGCCAGGTCACACAGTAATCCAGGACTTTTCTGCATTCCAGCCAAATCACATAGGCCTAGAAAGTCTTTGGACGTGCTCCCTTGTCAGAGCCGCCATATTGCTAGATCAAAATTCCTCTAGATGCAAATCCTTCATTTGTTACATTTTATTAGCTATATGAATGATCAAGGAGTTTCTGTAAGTTCACATTTTCTGCCTACTTACATACATAACAAAGGTTATGTCTTGTATAAGGAACTACACTGAATGTGGGTGGCACCATTATATGAACTAGGGTTCTACAGTGAATGAAACCAAAGGGAAAAACCTGAACCTGAACGGTACCATCACCTCTGCTCCTGGGCAGCAGATGTAACCAGTTGGCTCATGTCCTGCCACAATGACTTACTTCCCTATCATGATGAATGATGGCGCTGTTGTTCCTTAGATTGCTTTTATCGGGTACTTTCCTATAGCAATAAGAAAAGTAATGACAATGTCTTCTTTTGGTATTTATGAATTTCGCCAATGAGTAGAGGGAGACCCACCCTTCCCCTCTGCAGTCTTCTAGTCACAGAATTGTCTTCTTTAGAAGATAAGATGTTTATGTGTGAAGTCCCTAAATTTGAGTATGAATTGGTGACTATTTGCTGTAAATCCACATCCAATTCAAGTAAATATGAATCAAATATGTCCTCCCCCAGTATAGAGTTAGTTAATTTGCATTTGATGCTTAAATACTACCTATAATAATATTTACAATAATAGTCTTAATTTTCTTTTGTGTGAATATTGAAGGAGAGGAACACGCTAAATCACAAACCATTCATGGAGATATTACATCATACATAGTATATATATAAAACTTATCATTGTTACCAAATTTTTAAAATAAGAGGTATCAGAGTTTTATACACACACACACACACACACACACACACACACACACACACAATGATACTGTGATATAGTGATATTGACATATTCTGAAATCAGAATTTTAATTATTAAATTAAATCACCTCAATACTATTATATTTGTTTACCTTATATTTTGGTTTTGAATTTTCATATGCTATGATTTGAAATATTTTACAGAAAATTCACGGTCTGCTATTTTGTGGTATTTACTTTAGGAGTTAGTGTTCTGAGATCATAAAAGTCTACAACTCTCTTAAGGAACCAATCTTTCAATATTTAGAATTGTTCATATTTTCCCATTAAAATGTGCAATATACACTATAGTTGCAGAATGACAGGAGAAATATTTTTAGCCAGTCTCAGTAATTATTTTCTTTTTTATTGAATGTATTATCTTAGTTGAAAATAAGATGATTTTTTCATATTTAAACTAACATCACTGTGTATCAAATTACAAATATATATATATATATATATATATATATATATACACACACACACAAGTGTTTTGTGTCTAATACATTTGATCCCATCAGCTAGGCCTAAGTTCCCTGAACTAAACTAAAAAAACACAAAACCAACCAACCAAACAGGGAACAAAACTGCCCTTAACCCTATTGAAAACTCTGTGGAATGAGTCTTCTCTGGTCTTTTTCAAGGGGTAATTTCCGGCAGCACTATGCCTGCAAGGTCGCCTTTGAGCTTTGAGGTTACAATTCTTCCTGTAACATGGTGGGTATGTGTGAACCTTACTTCATACTCCCCCATTGCCTTCATATGCTGCTCTCCTTGTCACTAAGGCCCTGAGGACATATAATCTTTGTTCCACACTTCCTGGGCTTTCATAGTTTCTTGGTGCTTTATTTCCCAGCTAGCAGGCAAGAAAATTGTGAAGTAGACATAAAGTGATATGGAGCGAGGTGAACCTGAAGGGTGTCAGTAGTGCTTCATCTCTGCCTTACTTTGCCTAGAATGTCTCTCCTTTTTGGAAAAGTTGAGTGTGAATGGTGAGTCATCTGAAGACCCTAGTCATATATTTCAAGACCTCTAGCCATTTATCCTCCATTTTTATTTGCCAAGGTGCTGAGCCTATTAAATACATGTCATATTTAATAAGGTTTTCCTACTAACTGGCAAATGTAGTCAGTGTTCAAAATCAGCAAGTCTCACATTTTGTGTGTGTGTGTGTGTGTTTGTGTGGGAAGGGGGAGGGGGAAGAGGATTCCATTCTGCACCATAGCTAAGCAGAATATTAAAGAAAAATGATTTTGTTGTATTTCCTCATCTACACATCGTCTCTCAATTTGACACAAAGCAGCCATATTGTCTTAAACATAGCTGTCACTAAACATTTGATAAGGCTACCTGAAGTTCATTTACTTTTATTTTTTCTATTTTTTCTTACTATTACACTCGCACACGCGTGCGCGCGTACACACACACACACACACACACACACACTCCCTCCCCTACCCCCCTCTCTCTCTTAAAAGTCTACATCAATAACTATCCTGTCCAGGCCAATAGCTTTACCCTACTTCCTGGCTACAATTGTTTTTCATCTTTAGGTATCCATTATCACGCAAGTGATGCAAGCAGAGAGGAATTGAACGCACCGCAGGGGGAGTGTTTATTTGCTTTCTCATTTACAATCTAGACTACATGGGGTAGAATGCAGAATGGCCCCAGCTCTAGCAATCCAACGTTCACGAAGTGTGAGACAGTGCGCTCCCGTTGAACTCAGTTGCATAACTCTACAGAATTTCACAGTATTTAGAGACGCGTTAAATATATTTGGTTCAAAGTCGAGAGGGGCTGTCCCTAGATACGGGCTGATCGCTGTGCAAGGAGTAATCAGTTGTGACCTAGATTTCTGAGTTGGAAGGGGCTCCTGCAACAGGCAGTCTATTAACAGTGCCCGTGGGGAAAGCAAACACGCACAAGCAACACCTGCGGTTCAAAGAAAGGCTCTAAGCTTAGACATTTACATCCCAGAAACCTTCATGTTAAGAGTCCCTTTTTACTGAAGTTAGAGGTAAACTTACTGCAGCCTGAACAGGAGAGGTCCTATTAGCACTTTCAAAGGGACATCAGTCCTGGTGGAAAGAAGAGAACACAGAACAATCTCTCTCTAGGAATTCCTAATGAGCCTTGCGCCTGTGAAGTTAACAGCCACAGAGATTTGCATTTCTGTTTCCTCACTAATGTGAGAATCAAGAAGAGACCCGAAAGGAAAAGAACTGGCTGATTTTCCAGGTGGCACTGACTTTGTTACTTTTCTGAGGACAGCAAAGGAAGGCAGGAGGCTGTATAATAAGTCTAGTCTTGCTCTGTCAACTGGGAGACAATATTACTATGCTGAGAGTTCTGGAGGCACAATCCCATAATTCAGTGGTTTCCCTCCAGTGAGTGTTCCACTTCCTTTCCCCCTGAGCTCATTTGCAGTCCCAAACAGTTTCTTCCTGTCGCTTCCCATTTGAGCTGCCCTTTTCCATGCTGTTTTTCTCCTTTAGAGATAGGCCCTGTCACAGCCCATCTTACTGCTGCCTTCTTGTCATCTTTCCTTAAACTGTCCCCACCCCCTTTTTTTTCTGCTGTGCTTGGTCCCAATCACTGATCACCTAAAGGTTAATGAGGTAGGCCCTTTCCTTCAAACGCTCTGTAGGGACTTTGTGTCGTTTTGCCAATCACAGCGATTATCCTTTTCCTTGGAATATCACACACTACCTCATTAGGGGTTTGGAGCAGATTGAGCCTTTAGTTACATTCATCAAAATTACGAAGCTAGATTTTGAAAAATCTAAGCTACTCAGGTGTCCTTCAGGAATAATTTCACTTGTTTTTGCTAGAGTGAAATTGATGGTCGTCTCTGTGTTTGAGTATGCTCAACGGTCAGCGGTTGAGGAATGGCTAGAGGCAGCCACTGCTCCTGTCAAAATCACTTAACACATGTTGAGGAATGGTTTACAAATAGCCTGTGTCATAGTTTTTTTTTTTTTTTTTAGCTATGTATGCATTTGAGGAAATAAACATTTTCCAAATCCTGATTTGTTCTTGATCTACCAGATTGTTAAAGCAATGAACTATCTTACAAGGAAGTAGGAACATATTACTGTTACTGTTACACCTAGAAAATTATGAGATACTATCAATGGGGTAAGGAAAACGATGAGTAGGTGATGAAAGTCCCCCTATTAGATTGGAGTAGATTAAAAAAAATAAGCTTGTGGAAGAGGCTACAAAGAAAGTAACAGAAGAGGCACCAACATATTTCCATGGCCTCTGAGATCATTTAGGTGATCCACTTTCCAGGAAGTTTCTCAGCATGGAATTCCTGTCCAATAGACGAGGACAGTCCAGATTCTTGGGGTTCAGTACTGAAATTTTCACTCGGTTTTAGCGTGGGCCACAGTGCAGGCAATTTCCAGCCATGAAAACTCAACTGTGTACATGAAAGCCATGCAAATCTGGCAGTCCATCGGCCCACTGGTGGGTCATTGACAGATGCTCAGTTTTCAGGAAGAGACAACAGCATCATTTCTGTGTCTTCTAGAATTCTTTGACTTCAGTTAGATGACATTGTAGAGGTCTCTGGGGAATTGACAGCCCATATTTTGGGAAGTGAATGATTCAGTCTCTTAAYCATGGACTTGTTGCCAGAAGAAGGTAGTGTTACTTAAGGTAGTTACCCTTAAAAACATATGGGTGCTTTGTATTCTAAATGTAAATTGCAATGCACATTCTCATATTTTGAAAGATAGTAATAATAGTGGAAATAGAATCATAAATGTTTTTTAAAAAAACCATGATGATTAGGGCTAGAGAACTGGCTTGGTGCTTAAGGGTACTTGTGGTTCTTGCAGATGACCCAGGTTTGGTTGCTGGCACTCACCTGGATGAGAAGTCCTTTGAAGCAAGCTTGCAGTTGTCTGTAACTCCAATTCTAGGGGTATGACCTGCTCTTCTGGACTCCACAGACACAAAAATCACCTGGCGCACATACATACATGCATGTAAAATACTCATAAACATAAAAAAGTAAAGTCTAAAAAATGTGGCAATTATGATTGGGCATAACTATTATGAAATATATGCCTACCTAGCTATGTATATATGTGTGTGTGTATATACACATATAATTAGCTTTGAAGGTGTTCTGTATCTTATGCCTTGATCCTCTTACCTTAAAATAGAAAACTTGAAGTCTCATTCACTTTTTAGGAACATAATGAATTGAACTTTTGTAAAATAGTAAGCCTAATGCCTCATAAAGAGTAAGTGTAGACCTGTAGATCTTTTCTACCACCACTTTGCTATGATGAGAGCTAAAAGTAGGCCTAATTAGTATTTAAAAGGCCTCATTTATTTTCTTTGATATTTTTGCATAATACTATGTATTCCCTCTTGTTTGATATTAGTTGAAGATACATGTTACCATTGGCATTTATTATTCAATCAGTCTCCTGAGTTTGAAAATGAAACACAGTTTCTTGATGAGCTTTTCTTTCTAATGTGTTAAACAAACAAACAAACAAACAAACAAAAAACCTGAACTCTGTCATGGATCTGCAACAAGTATGTCTCAGCTTATCATCATCACTAATGCGAAAGTATTCCAGACATACTGGTGTCATAAACATGCCCACTGGAAATAGGACCCAATTAACAAACAATCATTATCTATTTACCAGCAGCAAAGTGGAGAATGGGTGGAGAAACACAGGGGGATCTTTAACTCAGTAGTATGTTGGCATCCTCCCTAATCGTATTGATGAACAAATTCCGTTCTATTATTTTCCTCCAAGGTAGACAGACTAATTTTGTTGCTGAGGTTTATAACAATGTCATTGGAACCTCGGCAAAGATCTCTAACAGAAAGTGGCTAAGAGGAAAGCCATCTCATTGCCCGTAATAGCTCTTGTTTATTCCTGTCTYTCCCCTAGCCTTTTCAAACCTCTCTAAAGAAAACCTTGCAAATAGAAGTTAGAAGCAAATGAAAATGGGCTTTTTAATTCTCCCTTTTTATGATTCTGAAGCTCCAACTGACCCTCCTCAATCTGGTCTTCCTTTTTAACATTAATTACCTTGTTATCTGAGAGATGCAGCAGCTCCCCTGTCTGCTTAGGGAGAGTGCCAGCAGGACAACAGTTGGAAGTGAATTACTATGATTGTTTGGGGCTTTAGAAAGCCGGCCCTGCTGTCTATCTTCTCAGACGCCAGCTAGAGCCACTTGGGTATGTTTTCTAATTCAGTATGTCTGTGTCCACTGTCCAGTAAACCTATGTTTATACAGTATGTATATAACCAATTATACTGTGGCTTGGGGCAATGTCTCTTCTGGATTCTTCACACGCCAATGATTATAACACCTGGTGTAGGACTCCTGGGCATGCCCTCAGTCAAGAGGTAAAGGAAGTTTATTCCATTTGCTCATCTATTCCTTCTTATTCAGATGACTGTCTCTGACCATTGGACTGATCAGGAATCTTCCTTTGTGTTGCCTCATTTTAACATTTCTCCACTTCCCTGAGAAGAGAGTTTCCATAGCCAGTGTGTTAAGATTCCGTTAGAAGGAGAGTGCAGTGAGCACACCCAGTCTACGTTTACTTAGCTTGATTATTTTGACTGCATCCATTTGTCACTCAAGCTTAAGGCCAGTTCGGCCAATTTGATTAAATTGACTGGTTCTTTCACTGAAGTGACCAGTCAATGCTAACAAATTGTTTGTGTTGGTAGAAACTCATTAGGGTTTATCTCCTGCATTGTGTCTGCAAGAGATACAGAATCAAGAATTTGATACAGACTCTTTGTTTAACTTATATGCAAGGGGTGTGGATAAGAGGTGTCTCATGCTTCATGGATTTGGGATAAGAAAAATAACTATTATTGACTTGGACTATTAGCTTGCTCCCAGGTATTAATTATCATCAAAACAATCATGTTTATAATAATGCTTTGTTTTCTTGGAAGTTTTTATTTTAATTCATGTCTGTTTGTAAGCATGAGGAGAGTAATATTTACACCAAGTGTCATGCAAATTATTCATTTGAAGACTAAAAACTGCTTTCTTGCTAAAGGGGCAATGCTGACCATCATCATAATTCAGTATTTGACATTCACTTCTTTCAAACTTCCTGTTTGCTTTCCCCAAGGGACTCAGATCTTCAAAATTGTAATGATGATCTGGTATAAGAGTCAGTAGCTTTTTAACTTTTCAGAAAATTAAGCTTTTGTGTTGGGACCAAGAAACAGTTTCAAACACTAGCTGCATTCATCACAAGGAATAATTGATAAGAATGAATTAAAGGGTGAGTATCACACCATTTTGTGCTATTTTCCATTTGAAATAAATTATTCTTTTCCTGCTGCCTGATTCCTAGCAGTGTAAGGCATGGTGTATCTACTCAGCATCTCTGGGGGAAAATATGCACACTGATTTAAGCACAAGAAACTTCGCTGATCTGGTTTACAGTACTCACAAAGATAATAGAATACTGCGAATAAGTAAGCATGTAAGTTCCAGTTAAGGTTTCAAGTAGCTAAACATAGTGTTGAGCTGCTAAGGTACACGTTACTGTAATAAATATGTGTCCTGCTTTTCCAGTGGTTTTTAGATCTTGGTTGTACCAAAATAATCTATCAAAAGAAGGGAGACAATTTGCAGCACCTTGCTAGGTTGCTTACAAAAATAACAAAAGAATAGTATTTGACTATTGAATAGAAAAAAATAAAATAAATTCTCATTCTATATGGAAATAGACAAAAGTCTTTAGTGGATACATTTCATATTATCTAAACTGAACCTGATTCTCTTTACTTTTCTGTTTAACTGTCTATCTGTCTATCTGTCTATCATATATCTATATCTATATCTATATCTATATCTATATCTATATCTATATCTATATCTATATATCTGTATGTATGTTATGTGTATATGACCTCTTTTTAGAGAATTAATAAGAAATAATTTACATATATAAAATTTTAATCACATTTAACTGTTATCCTATAGTTTTCTAAGAGTAAAGATTCCAATGTTCTAAGAAAGGTTTCTTAGCTTTGAAAACCTTAAGTTGAGGCTGTAGTTTGAAGGAAGAACACCTTTCTATCTGAGTATTCACATGCCTGATATTCTGCCTTTAAGAAAGTAACTGCCACATATTATTGATATGTGATGACTGATATATGATAATAATGTGCCTAGAGACCTCTGAATCTTAGACACCTGCACATTCTGTCTTATGGAAAGACAAAAGAATCACTTATGTCTTAGGCACTTGTCTATTGCTATAAATAGACACTGTGTCCAAGGCAACTATTATAAGAGAAAGCATTGCATTGTGGACTTAAGTACAATTTCTGAGGTTTAGTCCATTGTCATCATATCAAGGAGCATGGCAACATGCAGTTAGGTCCTGGAGCAGTAGCTAAAAGCTATATTCTCATTAATAGGCAGAGAGAGACACTGTAAGCTTGCCATGAACTTTTGAAATGTCATACTCCCCCCCACCCTGTGACACTTTCTCTGAAAGGGCCACAACCCCCAATCCTTTTAATCCTATCAAATAGTGCCACTCCCTGCAAAGAAAGCATTCTGATATATGATTGTAAGCAGAGCACTCCTATTTAAACCACCATATTTCCTAAGAATTAAATATGTCATTAACAAAATAGTAAATTCCCAAGTTAGCATCGCCATGTATTAGCATGATGATGGCTGGTGAGAAACATGATGAGTGTGGAACTTGGAATTATCTTGAATTATGTTGTGAGGAGTTTCGCTAAAGAGCTTAAGGTGACCCCAGGGCTTATCTTATTCTCAATACTGGAAAGTGAAGCCATCTTTGCCTCCTGAAGTTTTAATATTTAGACATTAACATTATTAGGAGTCATGTGACTGTAAGTGGTGAGGTATAGTTGATAGTCTTCTGGTCATTGGAGAATTTCCTTTAAGGGAATAGTATAAGGGTTGGTTCTGAAGCTAAGGTCCTTTTCCCCAGTTAGTTCTTAAACCATTAATAAAGATGCTAGCAGCTAATGAGCTGGGCCAAATAGGTGGGACTTCCAGTTCCCCACAGGCAAACTAGCATATGCAGGGGAGAGAGGAATTTCACCATGCTTCAGAGGGGGAAAAGGTGACCAGCCATGTGAGATCTCAGGTGGAGCAGCCAATGGTCATTTTCCCAGGTGGGACATTGGAAGCACAACTAAAGCTGAGGGCAGTTTGGGGTTACCAAACAAGAAGCTAATTGAGTAACTTAAGTGGAGGGCAGATTGTGTGTGTGTGTGTGTGTGTGTGTGTGTGTGTTTCATCCATGGATCCAAGGGAACCTGGACTGGGCTGGTAACATGTTCTTCCCAGAGCTTAAAATGGGGGTAGCAAAAACTCCATGGTAGGAAATAGTAGAACCCAATCCCTCCCCTCTTCCATCAGTTTGCCWGTTAGCTCCAAGTTAGACAATTTCCCAATCGAGGGATGCTATCATGAACCACTTGCCGCTGATACTATTGCATGTGACTGACCAGTCCTTGCCTGAAACTGCTAAAGTTGAATTTATAAGACCTGTTCACTTTCTTACATGCTTAGAACAAAAACACTTGGAAACCATGGAAAACTGACAAACAATGATAATAGCTGAGTGAGAAACACTGGGATTGAAGAGAATGAAACTGCTAGTAAAATCTAGTAAGATCTCTGAGAGAACTTCCTATGTGTTCATTGCATTTCCTTAAAATCCAAACATTCCAGTGTGTGTGTGTGTGTGTGTGTGTGTGTGTGTGTGTGTGTGTGTGTGTGTGTTTGGTTTTGTTTGTTCGTTGAATCAAGATTTCTCTGT
>BDUI01002721.1:100589-112018 GCA_002335545.1 Apodemus speciosus | reverse complement strand
TGTATGTTTTGGTTGCATGTCTTTCTGGTAACGTGCCCATAGAGGCCAGGGGAGGGTGTTGGGTCCCCCTGGAACAGTAGTTGCAGATGGTTGTGACCTGCCATGCTGGTGCTGGGATTTGAACCCAGGTCCTCTAGAAGAACAGTCAGAGCTCTTAACCAATGAACATTACTCCTCAACCTAAGTTCAGGTCCGTAAGGTCCTATGGTGAGTTCCTTTTTAGGAATAGCAGAATCTTGTCAAGTTGGACTGTGATAATGCACGTGGATAGTCTATTCTGGTGTGCTCCAGATGGGGCTGCACTCAAGGACTATTCATTTGGAATAGTGTCTCCTGGGCTCACCCATCACTACCACACCTCCAGAGGAGATGGACATTGTAAAAGATTTGGRCCAAGTCTCATGAATTCTAGGTCCAATTTTGACTCAACCCTTCAATCATAGGTCATATTCTCTTACTAGTTTTTCATGTTACCAAAAATAAGTTTTGAAGACGAATCCACTTGTGGGAGTTTCCATCTTACAGAGGAGAGGGCTGAGAGCTCTCTAGGAAATGATTGCTAATAGGTTCAGTCTAGTGCCAGGCCTGAGRAGTACATGGTTGGTCCTAGTGTAGTGACTCTTGGAGGATCATACACAAGCCCATTCTTATTGACATATACAACTCTCAAGTACATCTCCAGGGCCTTTTTCCTCAAATATTGTTATGTAGCCCTGGGACTTTGTGGAGTMTGGGTTTGAATGTGGGTTAACACTTCTTCCAGAGTGCACCACCACACCTAGTACCTAACTTTGACAATGGCAGAAAGCCCTCCGGTGGTGACATGAAACTGGTGTTCTGGAGGGTTTTTAAGAATGCTCATTGTCCAATTTTAGGGTCTTTGTTTTTTACATGTCTAATCAGTCTCAACCTATCCACACGTGAGCCAGTTTTCCTACCATTACAAAATGGTGGCGCACACCTTTAATCCCAGCTCTCAGGAGGTGAGGCAGGGCAGATCTCAGAGTTCAAAGCCAGTCTTCTGGGTGACTTCTAGGACAGCCAGGGCTAGAGAGGGAAACCCTGCCTTGAAAACCAAGAGACGGGCCTGGGGAGAGATGTATATATGAACCTCACAACTGGTCTCTTTTCCCCACCACTCACTAGTCTGCTCAGGTTCAGGTTCAATACTAACCAGAGGGAACAGTCTCACATCCCACTTCAACCTGAGCTGCTCCTCTCTCAGACGGCCCGCTCCTATGCTTTTTATAGCCGTTCTTCCCATCATTTCCAGCCACTGAGCCTCTTGCTCAGCCGTGGTCTGTGGAGTTGGTTAGCATATGATGCGGAGACTGGTTTGACCCATACCATCAGATGTTGCAAGCTCCTCCAAGTTGTGATGCTTTTTACTAGAATTTATTTGGATTTTTTTTTTTTTTTAAACACAGGGTCTCTTTCTACATAGCTCTGATTATCCYAGAACTCTCTATGTAGATCAGGCTGGGCACCAACTCAGATTTGCGTCTCTGCACCAGAGTTCACACCCGCCTTGTTTACAGAGTTCAGCAACTGAAAATRTAAGCCATTATGCCCAGGATTTTGTCTGTTTTTCTGTACACCAGGCTGGCCTCAAACTCATAAATCCACCTGCCTCTGCCTCCCAAGTCCTGGGATTAAAGGTGTTTGCCGCCACTGCCTGGCCTTTTTTTTTTTTTTTTTTAAAAAAAAAACACTGGCTTTCTCAATCTTTTTTTTCTTCCTTAGTATGCTTCCTAGCCCTCTTAGAATGCCATGCCACTTCTAAGAACACAGGGAGATTACTGGTTTTGGTCTTTGTGCTACAGTACTGCATAGCAGGCATACCATTGTGGATAAACAAATTTTCATTGTGATTTGTATCATTTCCATGGTATGACAATCCTAGTAACATTTAGTATAAGGTTKTYTTTTTTTTTTTTTTTTTTTAAAGACAGGCTTTCATTATGTAGCCTTGGCTGTCCTGAGCGCAGAGACCTGCTTGCTTCTGCCTCCTGAGTGTCAGAATAAAAAGCATGTACCACCATGCATGGCTATAAAATGCTTCTGTATTTTCAAAGCCATTTTGAAAATGTAGAATAACCAAATGTAGTAAATGGGTGACTGTCCTATGGAAAATACTGTGAATAAAATTAAACAATCCAAAGCAATTTAGGTCATGATATTCCTTTATTAGTGCTAGCTCCTTTTAATTTTTATGAGCTAAACAATTTAATATAAAAATGTCATTTCTTGTTCATACAGTATATAAAAAAAGTATAGTGGTCTGGTTAGTTTTCAATAGTTTACTTTTAGCCAGATGTCCTATAAGTCTATGACTGTAACAAATGTGAATAGTATAAATAAGCTCTGTAGTATTTACACTTACACAGAAACTAGCCCAAATGGTGCCTAAGAAATTAACTTGAGAGTTAAAATGAAACTGATTCAACATTGAGACTTTAATGCTTTGTAAAGTTTCATATTATTTCTACGCTAGCTTTGGCTATAATTCTGCATAGTTACTTATAAAGTGTTTCTGTATTTCACATCACAGTAGGAAGTTTTAGCAGTACAAAACAAACTCTAGCTCAGAAAAGGCTCCATCCTCCCGATCCTAGTTTTTCTTTGTATCTGGCTTCTTGCTTTTGGGAACAAGGAATACATTGCCATCTCTGGTTTGCTGCAGAGAATATTCACTGGGAGAGTAAGGCTTTCCATCCTCATCACGTAACATGCTGAAGACTTCAAGATACAAAGTGCTAAGCTGCCTTTTCAGTAGATGGAGGTTTCTGTCGTTTTCTCCCTTTTCTCTGAGTAGTTTTTCTCTCTCATCTTTTAAATGGCCCAAGTCTTGCTCCAGCTCCACGATGTTCTCCAGCTTCCTTTTCCTACAGTTCTGAGCGGCGACTTTATTCTTACCTCTCCTGCGTATATCTCGGATTAATGCAAGCTGAGCTTCATTGAATTGCTCCTTGGACATCATTTCATTGAAGTCATCAACAGGGAGGTTAATGATCTTTTCGACAGGGAATGGAATATGGAGAGCTTTTGCCCTAAGCTCGTCTCTTGTGAGATGAGCCTCTAAGCGGCTTGAATGTTTGTCTTTTGTGAATGGGACCTTTTGATGACCAGGACTCACAGGTACTTCTTTTTTGGTTTTATTTTCACATTGGGATTCATGCACGGGAGCACTGTGCCCTTGAGCTGGTGACAGAGGCTGTACTGTATCCACAGAAGAATGTGTTGGCTGTGCTTTAGGACCATTCTGTTTGACACTTCCAGGGTCGCTATCTAGCTCTTCCATTTCTGAGTCACTGAACCCAGGCGGAGGGTCTCCGTATATGGAAGACTCCACAGAGTGCTCTGGGGATGCTCGGCAGGGACTCGTGTTCAGTGAAATGCCGGAGTCAGAGTCATTGAATTCCGCTGTGCCTTCAGTGTGCTTCTGGTTGAAAGCTTTACACAGTGACAGGTCACAGCCTTCAATAGTCCCGCCCAGAAGTTCAGAGAGTGACTGACTGATGGCAGCAGAGGAAGGCATGCTGCCACCGTCACTAGGCTCTGCTATGAAAGCAGAATAAAATTCATCACCAAAATTTGTGTTTAAGGTGGGATTTGAGTCTAAGGAGGTCAGCTGACTGGCATCATCGGTAGAGAGGATACTGCTGAAAGAATCCTCAAAACCATGAAGGAAATGTGGACCACAGTTGCCCATTTCTTTTTCCATTGAGGGGATCGATGAATAAAAATGGTAATTGCTGTCCATTTCTGTCAGTGTGGCTTCTGGGCTGGGGACAGTGGTAGTCTCAGCCAGCTGCTTGTTTTCGGTATTAAGACACTAGAAGAGAAGGTCACATCGTATGAACAGAGGCTAGGTGCATTCTAGATCAATTCCCCACCCCCAAATCCAAGGTGTTTCTTTTCAATAATTCCTATAACTCCCATTTTCAATAGGTAAGTCTAAATTAGCTTTCAGTCTGAGAATGAATTTATCCAGAAATCTTTAGTCTGATTAACTAAAAATTGTGTGTGTTAAGTGAGCCTGAGAAGATCTCATGAGTAATTTAAATGCACCATCAATTTCTTCCTTTGAGTAGGTAGCTTGTAAATAATGACTAAGGAAGATGACTAATTTAAAAGGGCCACAGAGAACAGCGCGCTCACAGAGTTCTTACCTGTAACTCGGGAATGGAAAACAGCTCCTGCCACACTTGCTCCATGTCCTGTTGTATGCTGCTTATATGAGTCATGGCGGCCTCCAGAGAGCTATCAAGTGACTGAGCCTGATCAGGGGCGGTGAAGACTGAGCTTTCAACATGRCTGGGAATATCCAGGGCAAGTGATTGAAATGTAGGGGAAGAAACCTAAGATTGACAAGACATTTCCGTGAGGGAGAGCCAAGGCATGGAGAACAGAAAGCAGCAGGATCTACAGTGTTCAGATTACTTACTAACAGCTACTTTTATAAAATGAAACATTTCTTCCTCCCCAATGACTCCACATTATACACTACTAGGTTATTATCCCATGTATTTAAAGGTAGACTTCAAAATGGATAAAAAACATTCATTAGGACTTAATGTACCCATAATATCTAGCAGAATGCTTCAAATAACAGATTAAGATTTTTAATCCAAGTGCTGATTAATAGCTGTTCTTTACTAGTCAAAATATTTTATATATCTATATCCATTTTCCAGGGAAAATTATCCTGATTCATGTTTCTAATTATACAGTAAAATGAACTTGTGGTTTAGTTTTATATACAGGTTTTATTTTTAACATTGTATAGATATACAGTTTACTTAAAAACTTTTTTTTTTTGTTTGTTTGTTTTGTTTTGTTTTCTCTGTGTAGCCCTGGCTGTCCTTGAACTCAGAAATCCCCAGCCTCTGCCTCCCAAGTGCTGAAATTAAAGGCGTGCGCCACCACCACTGCCCGGCTACTTGATAATTTCTTTGATCAATTTTTTTCCTTCTAAAATTTTCTTTTATTCTCTTAATTGGAGACACATGAAAGGGACTAATACCAGACAAGGCAGTTTGTTGTTAAGCAGACATTTTTATACCTCATGGTCATCTACAAATGGGAATGTCTCTGCCAAAAGCTGCATACAGTCTTCAAAGTACAAGGCCTCTTGTTTGGGAATGTGGGCGAGCTGGAGCAAGGGGAAAAGCACAAAGGAACATCACTCATTAAATGTTCTAAGTCACGACTAGCACTAAGAGTTGTTCATAAAATAACCTATGCTCTCATTCCAGAAATCAATTTGTTGTATAGATTCAAACCAGATCACTTATGTTCAAATTATTAGTCCCTCCCCCTTTAATAAACCGTGTTGGGGCTCTGAGCTAGGCAATAACCTCCCCTCATTTTCGAGTGATCTGGGCCAATGCTTTAGTTGTGGGAATCATACTTAACCCAGTTAAGTCAGTTCCTCATATGATTAGGGTCATGCCTACCATGACAGTGAGCCATGCCTGCTCCTCTGACACCCACAGTGCTTCTGTCATGTTTCTCCCAACAGAGCAGAACACCCAAACAACAGGAACTCACAAAGTACTCCCTGGGACCCGTGTCCTGATTATCAACGAATTCTAAAGGAACTCAGGTACTCAACTCATCAGGAAGCTAACCTTGGGAACTTATCCTCCTCATCAAATATGTAGTAAATGGCAGACCAAGAACTCAAGTCAGAGAGTCTGCTTTCTGAGAGCATTTTCCTTAGGTCCCACCAGAACTAAGTATACCTGGGAGTAGCTGGCGGATCCACTAGTGTCTGCCTGGATGTGCTGGGCTGGCTGAATTGGGAGGAATTCTCCCGTTTCTTCATCCAGTTGTAACTGAGCAAAAAAGGCCTTCTCCTGTTCCTTCTGGAGTTGTTCTTGTCTCTCCTTTTCGAGTTTTTTCTGTTTTTCCAGCTCATAGTCCTTCTGTCGCTGACTAAAGTCAAACACTTCTCGACTTACCCCAAGGTCTATGTCTTGCCTCCAAAGGATGTCAATCAAATCCATGTCCTAGGTTTAAAACCGACAAGGAAGGAGAAACCATGGTTAAGATGGCCCGCACGGGTTAATTCACTGCATTGCCATCACAGATGGGGAAGAATACAAACTGAATGAGAATACAGATCGAAGAATCTTAGAAGACTGTTAATTCCATTCATTCAATATATTTGCTAAAATCAACAAGATCTATAGCTACCCATTCGAATCAGTTTGGATCACTAATGACTGCATAGAAACAGAAATAGCCAAACTTATGCACATTGGTATACTTTTAAGAATCCCACCCCTCCCCTCTCTTTCTTGCATTTTTTTCTTAAAAAAAAAAAAAGTTTATTTATTATATGTAAGTACACTGTAGCTGTCTTGACCCTCCAGAAGAGGGCATCAGATCTCATTACTGATGGTTGTGAGCCACCATGTGGTTGCTGGGATTTGAACTCAGGACCTTCAGAACAGCAGTCAGTGCTCTTAACCGATGAGCCATCTCTTCACCGCTCCTGCCCTTAAAAGATTTATTATGTATACATTGGTCTGCTTGCATGAATGCCTGCGAGCCGCCATGTAGTTGCTGGGAATTGAACTCAGGACCTCTGGAAGAATGGTCAGTGCTCTTAGCCTCTGAGCGTCTCTCCAGCACCCCACTCCCCACCTCTTTAGAAGAGAGATTATAATAAATGCACCGAGCCATTCATGTCTGCCATGAACCCTATCTCAACAAACAAACACCCCAGAATTAAAACCAATATTCAGGGGGGTTGCTTTGTTTTAGTTGAGACGGGTTTCTCTGTCCTGGAACTTGCTCCGCAGACCAGGCTGCCCTCAAACTCAGAGATCTTCCTGTCTCTGCCAGGAGTAAAGGTGTACCATCAATGCCCAGGCAGGTTTTTGTTTTTTGGAACAGGATCATATAGCGCAAGCTGGCCTTGAACTACTAACCCTCCTGCTCTGTTAACCAAGGGCTAGGATGTACCACCACCAATACCTAGCTTCCAGTTATAATGTACAAACAAGAAATGAAGCAATTTCTGGACTACCTGAGCCACAGGAATGGATGACGATTTCTAATGGACTTACCCTAGAATCACCAGTGCTCTTAACCACTGAGCCATCTTGCCAGGCCCTCCTTGCACTCTGTATTAGCCACAGACCCATTCAGTCTCCACCAGCAGTTTCCTATGATGACCTTCCCTCGGTGCACATCCAAAACCAACCCAGATTGTCTTTGTTTTTCACTCCCATAACAAGATCAGAAAAGGACACCTTGGAGGGTCCTTATCGAGAACGAGGAGGGCCCGGCTCTCCTGGAAGGGCTCTGAGCTAGAACAGTGGCTCCCACCGCCGAGCACGCACTTCCAGCAGGAAGGCGACCAAGAAGCGTTCACACGGAACTTGTGTGTGTGTGTGTGTGTGTGTGTNTGTTTATAGGTCCAGCTGAGTCGGCTCACAGCTGGCAGTCGGAGGGTGGGGTTGACATACAGGCAGGAGGCTTTGATTTCTACCAGTAAGCAAGGCCTCCTGGACCTGAAAACAAAGTGTAAATAATTCTGTTGACAATCATTAATTAATGATAATAGCTTGTACTCGGCACTCAGCTTTCATGGGGTGACCTCAGAGCACTTTACAGACCACATTTAATGAAGCCTCCTGCTCTCAGTCTTTGGTGGAAGGAAGCGCGTATTACCAACACCCTTCCAGTGCTGAGACAAAGGCCCAGTGGGGCTCACTGGTTGGTTCATCAGTGACTGGTTATTCTGCAATTGCTGCTCGGTGGGGAARAAAGGAGCCTTCAATCAATTTGCCAGGTTCCATGTTTGTGTCAGTGACATGGCGGGCAGTGACCCGCCCGAGTGACCAGCRTGTTCTGCTGGCAATTAGTTGCCAACCTAACACAAAGCCCCGCTGAGCCTGTGGTTCACGCATCTCTCTCTCACCTGCACGGGCTGGCTGCCTTTCAGCCTCTTATCTGGCTGAAACATGAAAAATCCGGGCTTCCTGTTCCCAGAGCAAGCTGGGATGAACTCTCCTGCACAGACAGTATTTAATTTGTGATGGCTTGATGAGGTTAGTCACCTTGCTCGGCACCGCTGTGTTTTCCTGGCCCCRGTGCTCCACAGACTCACTTTTCGCTGGTGCCTTGTCATTTGGGGTTGATGGAAAGGGATCTGAGAGGAACAGAGGAGAGGGGCTCGCGTCTGCCTGGGTGGTGCCGCTGCCCTTTTCAGCTCCTCTTCCTGTTGGCCCTCAGCTGGCAGCTGCTGCTCCCCTCCCCTTCCCACAGGGCCCCCCAGATGGGAAAGAGGAAAGATTAGCTCTTCTTGCATCTCGTGCCAGGGCTGTGCGGTGGATTAGGCTGGCAGAGAGATCCAAATAGCTTCATCTTCAGGAGTTGGAGAGTCTTCTCAAGGTCACCCTGCAACCGCAGATGCTTTAAGGTTGCTCTGGGACGCTGCCTCCCAGGTCAGTACACTGGCTGATTCCTTCAGTTCTGACTGTTAAGAGTGATCCCCAGACTCTTTTAGTATTGACACTGCTTTTTTAAATGCCAAATACCCGCCCCCATCCCAGTTTTTAATTAACTCTTTGAGAATGTCATACAATGTGTTTCGATCATATCCACCCTCCCCCACTCAAAGCAGATATGTTCCCCCTTCCAAGCCCATCCAACCATGCTATGTCCTCTTTATTAATTTTTAACTTATCCAATTGTGCTGCTCATAGACTCTYGGGTGCGTGGCYTCCACTGAGGTGCAGTTGACCCACTAAGGGCACCATCGTTAAAGAAAGCAGAGTCTCCTTTCACTAACAGCTATCAATTGCCTCCTAATCTAGGAGTGAGATTCCATGTCCACTTCCTCTTTTCCCGCTCAAATTTT
Organism: Apodemus speciosus; assembly: GCA_002335545.1. Classification (NCBI taxonomy): domain Eukaryota; kingdom Metazoa; phylum Chordata; class Mammalia; order Rodentia; family Muridae; genus Apodemus; species Apodemus speciosus. Next base: position 103,140 of record BDUI01002721.1, on the reverse strand, counting down.
GTCTAGCCTGAGTTTGCATAGATCTTATGTATGGTGTCTCTCTCAGGGGCAATGACTTCATATGTGTGGCTGCATTGCAATATACAGAAAAATCCTATTTCCTTTTGGTTATCCATTGCCTTTGGCTCTTACAAAGTCCTCTCCTTCACAATTCCCTGAGTCTTAGGATGGAGATGTGATACAGATGTGTTATCTTAGGCTGAACATTTTGAAGTCTTTAACTTTCTCAACCTTGACCAGTTGTGGGTCTCTGTCTTAATTGCCATTCACTATAAATAGAAGCTTCTCTGAAGAAGGTTTAGAGATGCACACAKTTAYGGGTGTAACWGTAAGTCATTAAGAACTGGTTTAATTCYACAGAATACTTGTCGGATGTAATTCCTTCCTTAGGACCCATAACTTCTTAGAACTGCTGGTTCTAGGCTCCCATAACTGGTGGGAGTGACAGTTTCCACTTGTGGATTAGTTCTTAAATCCAACCAGCAAATAGTAACTCCTACGATATTTGTGCCACAGTTTTTCACCAGTGGTCTTGCCAGGGCRATCATGGCTGAGGCTTGCAGGGTAATCATGATGGTTACTTTTCTACTCCAGTAGCATGCATAGCATCCTCCAACACCACAGAGATAGCCAGTAGTGATGAAGTTCCCAGGTGAGCACCAGCCTGTTATTTCCTTGCTCGATGACCCAAGAGTATGTTGTCTTCAGCAATGTGGTCTTACCCTCACRTTCTGGAAGGTGGCAAAGAATGTTGGCAATAGCATGTTATGTTTATGGGTCTATAGGACTTCACTTGTCCACAACTCCGGAGGATGTAACCCATTTCTGGCACTGGATTTTGTATCTGTTAGCCTGTTGTAGCTGGTAAGTGCATTATTGTCTCATTACAGGATAACCCTTTAAACTCTTTTACTGTACATAGATGTATGTATTTTAAGACACTTCTATAGTATTGGATTTCCATATGAAATTTTCAAAATACTACTAATTTCAATTATCTCTCATTGTATTCATGCTTCTTTCACCCCAACCCCTGACTGATCCTCACCATTTAACCCTTCCTGTACCATTATTCCCCTTAAACTCTTTRTATCACTGTGTTCTATCTCTCCTCCCTTGAAATTTTCCCCACAACCCCTTACTGATATCCTGGCCTTAATAGATATTCCAAAAGGAATATAAATATCTCAAGATTCAACAGCTAACAGTCATAAATGAAAGAAAAATGTGTGATATTTATCCTGTGGGTCTAGGCTACCTCACTTAGAATGACTCTTTTGAGGCCTACCTATTTATATGGGGATTTTTTTTTAAATATAAGTTTTTCTTGCCCCCACCCCCACCCCCAAACACTCTGAATTGTACTTAAAATCCAGGATCTTGATTCTGGAGCTGGGTAACTGAGGTCTTACTCATCAGCATGCTGAAGTGTTCCTTTTTCAGACACATAGATGCCATCCAAGAACTTACTGATATCCTTGTTTTTAACTGTTGTGGCTTGCTGAATCAAAGCTGCTGAATTTGAAACAMGTTCAATATCATGTCCTTCAAGGATTTACTCATCCTTCTGGGCTTAAGAAACAGAACAAGCAACATGTGTCCTCATCTGAACCCTGTGGTTTTTCACCCAAGAAATTTGTATTTCAATTAGAGACCCATTCTCCTGAATATTGATGATGGTGGCGAGGGGAGCAGATTTAGGCCTCATTTTGTAATGGAAGCTCAATGTAACACTCTTCTCAGTATGACTACAGAGAGTTCATCCAGTAGCCAGCTCCATCCTGTTTCTTCTCCATTTGTCGGTCAACCTGAAGTCTCCTTTTCTTTGCAAGAAGACTGCCCTACACTCATATGATTAACGTCTCACTGAATGTTTCCTCTTKGGTCTTTTATAGTAACTGTACACCCCATCAAAGTGATATTTACATTTTCTAGAACAGTGCTTCTCAATTTGTGGATTGTGACCTTTATAGGGTCATATGACCCTTTTACAAGGATTGCCAAAGACTGTAAAAAACCACAGATATTTATGTTACTATCACAACAGTAGCAAAATTAGAGTTAAGAAGTAGCAACAAAAATAATTTTATAGTAGGGCAATAACTACAGCACACAGAACTGCAGTAAAGGGTCACAACATTGAAAAGTTTGAGAACCACTGTTCTAGAATGTCTACAGTCTGATTGCTCATTTTACTCCTGTGCTATGGGGGTGCTGTTCAGAAAGTCCTTCCCTGAGCCATTAAGTTCAAATTTATTTCCTCCTTTCYAGTTTACTAAATTCAGGGTATCAAGACTTATATTGAGGTCATTAATCCATTTGGACTTGAGTTTTGTGTAGTGTGAGAGAGATAAGAGTCTGTTCTCAGTCTTCTGCATGTAGCTCTTCATTTGAGCAGCACCGTTTATTGAAGATGCTCTTTTGTTTCAATATGTATTATTGGGCTCCTTGTCAAATATTAAATGGCTGTGTGAGTATGAGATTATATGTGGATCCTCAATTCTATTCCATTGATCGACTTGCCTGTTTTTATGCCAGTCCTATGCTGTTG
>BDUI01002721.1:66021-76294 GCA_002335545.1 Apodemus speciosus | reverse complement strand
CTGAGAGCAAAGAAGGCTTAGAGATAAGATTTTTTTCTTTTCTTTTTCTTTTTAAAGTATATGCAATATAACAAACACAATCTAAGCAACACAAAACAGACTGACAAAAGTCTACAATTTGGTGGTCGTCCAGACAAACCAAAATTAAACAAGGGCCACTGTGAAGCATCCCAGCAGTCCCTCTGACTTAGGAATCAGCACTGTGTCCAGCTCTTCTACAAGTCTCACAAATGCACACTACAAACAGGATCCTTACCCCTGCCACTGGAAGTTTTCTGATACCTCTATTCTCACAAGTGTTGAGAACCTGCTGGTGGTTCCCCCCAAATGCAAGGCTATCTGATTTCTTGGCTCCCAGAAGGCCAGGAGCCACCAGGTTTCCAAGGTCAGCCAAAAAAGAGAAGGTAGATCCAGCTAGATGCCCAAATCTTAGACAAGCCCCCAAATGTTATAGGTCTGGAGTTGCTCAGAGATTCACCAGTCTGACCATTAATACATTTTAACAAAAGAGAGGCTTTTATTCAGACACTGGCACAAATCTATACCTGGACTAGGAACTCCCAAATGCAATACCCAGTCAGCTCAGTCAAAGGTTTAAAAAGGGAAAGAATACAAAATAACAATTTATTCTCTTGCAAGCAGAAGATTCTCTCATGTAAAACAAAATTGATTATGAAGCAGAAATAGCAGTAAAAATTTTAACCCTTAATACCCCTTAACATCATTAATGTTAACAAGGTCTAATTTGCTTTATAGTTCTCTTAAGCACGAAAATTTTAAACTTTTAAACATAAAGTTAGCCATTAATATGTTAGCTATCACAACCCTAAGTGAGGCATGGTTGCACATATCATTAAGTCCAGCACTTAGGAGGCAAAAGCAGGTGGATCTCTGAATTCAAGACTAGCCTGATCTAGAGAGTGATTTCAAGGACAGCCAGGGCTACACAGAAAACCCTGCCTTAGAAAAACAAAACAAACATCATCAACAACAAAAAATAAAAACATTACCCACACTGCAGGGTGCCAGACTTTAGTCCCAGTGTTGTGTGACATGGGTAACCCCAGACAGGGAGCCCATGGCAAACCAAATCAAATCTGGTAAACCAATACGTTTTATTGGGATGAGTCTCAGGAACATGGCTAAAAGGTTACTTACTGTTAGGCTGGCATCCAGGTTACTGCTCTAGCTCCCACTGTATTGTAAAGCATGCCCCTTACCCAGACAGCTTACCTAGTTCTGGGTAGCGCCAGCCCCCTTCCTGAATGACCACCAGGCACTCAAAACAGGATCTTATATAGGAAAAAAAAAAAATCCAGCTCTTGCCTGACATTTCACCCTTCCCCTTCCCTGGGATTATAAGAACTGTTTAACTTGGGTCCTGAGTGTGATTTCTCTGCCCCTTCCTTGAGACTGGTGAGCCTTGCCAGAGAGCTGTGCCAATAAACCCGAGCTTGTTTGCTGCCAATTTGGTCTCATCTGGTCATTTGACGTTGCCCTAGAGCCTCTCACTTACCAAGGCAGAAATGACTCAAAAGCAGTTCCACTCCAGCATAGGAGACAGCTTACAACGCTGGGGACCTGGAGCCCACAGTGTAGCCCGCAGACAGTGCAAAATTCCAGGTGCCTCGGTTGGAAGCTTGAGTGATTTCAGAGGCCTCCAGGCARCTGGTCTAGTCTAGGAATCTTCTTTACAGCTTGGCTTTTCCTGAGGGGTTTTCTCGCCTTTTCTGTTTACTCTGGCAGGGAGGGGCCTAGTGAATCTGGTCAGTTTCAGGAACTTCAGGAAACTATTTTGAGTTGTTTACCTTCCTGCCTAAGGAGGTTTCCTGTAGGATGGGATGTTTATCAGTCTGGGAAGAAACTTAAACAACACTTAGCACTTGGAATACACAGGTAGGTGGTTCTATGAATTGAAATGAGCCTGATCTACACAAAAGGAGTTCCTTCTTAGCCAGGGACAAATTGTGAGACCTCGTCTCAAAGAGGTGACAATCATCATTGCCTATAGAAAAAAACAAGAATTTTAAAACATAATTCGAGCTCATAAATTCTTTTTTAAGGAATGTGTTTTCTGTTTTCTTTTATGCTTTAATAACCCAAGTCTTTAATATGACTTACAGTTTTTAACTCCTTTGAATTACTCAAAAACAATTGAAGCTGGTAATTTTACTGTTTCATTCAAAAACCTCAGAGTATGCACACTGACTAAAGCAGATCGACTCTCAAAAAAAAAAAAAATTGCAGACCAGCTTTCTCTTGGTTGCATAATTTGACACTCCCAGGATTTCTATGTAAACTTTATGTTCAAATACTCCTTGAGATAAATGGAGCCTAAATTCATCCCTTGTAATTGAAGCAAGATTCTCCAACTTGAAATAAACCTTTCATCTGTCAGATGAAAAGCCTACAGATGGTCTGCACAGTGAAAACAAGCTTAGGAGAAATTATTTACAAAGACCTTGACACAAAAGAGGCAGCCATGTAACAATAGTGAGATGACGTTTCTGCATCAAAGAGAGAGGGAAGTGTATAATGCTAACAATTCAGGTTACTTATTAAAACTGCTGCATCTGAAAAGGTAAACATAGAGCCCAGGAGGTAGAGCATGCCAAAGTCCTGTGTGGCACAGCCACTGCCCTGAGGGAGTTTATAAAGTATTTTCATTTCCCTGTTAAGCAGTATTACCAGTGAATTTAAGCAGAATGAAATAACCATTACCGTCACAAAATAAATGTATTGGGTATATATTAATTCAGGCAGCTGCAAAGCACATTCTTTCAAAGGGAGGAGAGTTGTGTGATAAGAGCCTGAACACATTAAAGAAAGAAAGACATCTAAATACGGGAAAAACTTGTCGGTGGTTTGGCTTAAGAAAATGGAACCTCAGTTTCAGACCACCCAAGTCAAGGAGGTTCCCAGTCTTTGCAGATGGAGAAATAAATTACCTTCACTGTGGGAATATAGTGCTAGGATCCAGCCCAGGGCCTCGGGCATGCCAGGCAAGTGCTCTATCACCGAACTATACACCTACTCTTGCTGTCTATCCTCACCCCAGATTGGCCCCAGTTAGTTCGAAATTCTGCTGATCCTTGTACATTTCCACAGATGTCTGAATTTCTTGTTGTTTTTGAAATGTCTAATCTCCATGCATGCTTCAGATGTGTCTGCACTACTGCACCTCAATCCAGAGTTTTTCAGGAAGCGTCATCAAAGAAGACTTCTGAGGGCAACAGGATCGATTGGACACTGGCGATGCTCTAGGCCCTTGATCTGCCTTCTCTCCAGCTAATCCACCGAGTTTCAAGGCCTGAGGGATGAATCAGCTGATCCCCACTCCTCCCAGGCTTCAAGGCTTCTTCCTCTTACTGTCGGAGCTGGAAAGAACCCCAGACCCTTTTGGAATTACAATTGAAATATTCTTTGGTCCAGTAGTCTGAGTATTATGTCTGCAAGTAACAGCCTGGTCTATGCCAGTTTCTGGCCTTCCAGGCCCTCACAGAGAGACTTTGCCTCAAAAAAAGAAAAAAAAAANGTAACAGCAGGTGATCTGGTGAGCATATGTTGCGCCTCAGAGGCAGTGCGCCTCCTGGGTGCCCTGTTTATTAACTGCCACTGAGAACATGTGCAGGGCCGCTCTCAGTGATTACTTTAAAGAAAGCGTCAGACCCTCAGGAAAGATTTACTTTTCTAAAAATAAGGAAAGTATTTTCCCATAATATATATATATATATATATATCTGTTGCTACCAACAGAATAAATGACCTCATCACGCCAGGCCTTACTTTCTATCTAAAAGATGCTGGCAAGATACTCTCATTAAACACACAGAGCACAGACACCCTCAGCTTAGTACTAGACAGTGATGCAAATGCATACCCAGATACTGACCCTGCCTGACCTCATCTACACCAGTTATATAGCGCGCTTGTGAACAGCTACTAAGGAAATTTGAACCTGAGGAGCCACCTGCCCAGTAGATAAACTGAGTAGAGGTTGAGAGTAATTGGTGTGTTAACTTGCAGACACGCCCATAACCTTGGTTCTTGGACTTAGATACCTCATTGTGCAAACTCTAGGCACAAAGAGCTGGACGTCTACAAAGCCAGTTCCAACCAGCGTAGTTTCCTGTTCCCGGCTGAAACAGAGCCCTGCAGGGGGAGTGGTGCTGTGAGGAAAGAAAGAGAGAAGTTTGAAAGCCTTCCTAGAACTGCACCTGCCGACCTCCACAAAAACAGACACGCACAGACCCAACAAATATCTCCCAAAATGGCCACTGATTAGGCCTGTCTGCTGGAGACTAATCATTGTGTTCTTGGCTTTGCCTGTCTATAGTTTCCTGAGTAAATTACTTTCATAAGAAAAAAACCATGGGGCTGGAGAGATGGCCCAGACTGACTGGTCTTCCAGAGTTCAATTCCCAATAACCACACGGTGACTCACAACCATCTGTAACAGGATCCAATGCCCTCTTTTGATGTGTCTGAAGACAGCGACAGTGTACTTGTCACTTATATAAAATAAATAAATAAAATCTTAAAAAGAAAAATGTATGTGGGGGGGGAGGGTAGGAAGCAGAGGCGAGGAGGATAATGCTTCCATTTGTCCTATTTTATTTTCAAATTGGATATTTTATGTATTTTAGTTTAGTTTAGTTTAGTTTAGTTTAGTTTTGCTAGTCAGGGTTTCTCTGTGTAGCTCTGGCTGTCCTGGATCTCACTCTTCAGACCAGGCTCCTCCTGGAACTCAGAGATCCGCCAGCCTCTGCCTCTAGAACGCTGGGATCAAAGGTGTGCACCGCCACTGCCTGGCTTCTTTTCTTGTCTTTCCTTTTCCTTTCTTTTCAGACTGGATTTTAATCACAGGCTTTGCAAGTATATTCAATCTGAATTTCCTCATGCAGAGCCCATTGACTCGATTATATCTTGAATTGTGGTTATAACGAGAGCCGTAAAGAGCCTTTCTTCTCCCAATAGACTCTGTATTTGCTAAGTTTTGTGCAGCAGAGTAGGAATTCCCAAACATGGAGACTTACAAGACAAAGAATTGAATCTTCAGAGTGAGGTGCAAAACATCCCATGTATGACACTGTTATATGGGGAAAATTAGCAAGATATATAGGCCTGAACTGACATCGGCCTTGCCGCTCTGCAGAAATTAATAATGGAGGAGAAAACCGAATACTCTTCATTTTCATTTTACATTTTAATTAATTAATTAATGTTTGCATGCGTGTGCCTGCCATGGTGTAGGTGTGGAGATCAGAGGACAGCTCGAAGGAACTGGTTCTTCCCTTCTACCATATAGTTTTCAGGCATTAACAACGACATCTTTATTGGATGAGCCATCTTGCTGGCCTTCATTTTTGTCTTCTTGTACGTCCAGATTTTCATGAGAAACAATTTTAGAATAAAGGGAAAAGTAGTTCAACAGCTTTCATTTTGCACAAGCAGACGTTGGGATGCAGTGAGAGCAGCGTGTCCCTGTGAACCAGCTGTGCAGAGAGGACACAGAGTGGAGAGGGTGCATGGATGTCTGCTGGGAGAGCTGTCGTCTGTCATCCCCCCACTTGACTTCTGCCCTTTGAATAATGTTAAAATTAAAAGAAATCTTAGGCATCTTGTGGCTCAGTAATGATCAGTTTCTCTTTCTTTTTTTCTTTTTATTCCTTTTTTGTCTCCCTTCCCTCTGTCTGGCTCTCCTTCCTTCCTTCCTTCCTTCCTTCCTTTATATTTTTTTGTAACAGGATCTTGCTATGTACCCCAGACTGTCCCTGAATTCACCATAGTCTTCCTGCATCAACATCACCAGTGCTGGGATTATAGTGTGCACCAGTGTTCCAAAGAAAGTAGGTTTCATTTAGATTGTCAATTCAAATCTGTTACACAATGGCTCCCAACAATGCTTTATTGAGCATTCGGAAGCAGTTATCCAATGTTTCTACGTGAAGCYCCCTTAGCCCCCCACCTCTGTTTAATATCAAGTCCAGAACCTCACAAACCAGGCAATCGTTGTACCACGCAGCTGTACAGCTCTCAACTTCCTAGCGTCTCAATTTGGTGTAAAGATCAGTAATTGATGTCTGCATGTTATTAATGTCTGCAATGGCACGAAAATTACAGGACATTTTTTAGGTATATTTTCTGGTCAACCATTTACTTTTATATTTGGGGAGACTAAGGGGTCAACTGGTTACTAGTGATCACCCACCTGCTATGGACAGAATCAGAAAGAGAATGACATTTCTCAGGTCTTGGTCTTCTGTTTATCCCACACAAACAAGCTGAGTTTCCCTTTGAAGGCCATGCTTAACTGAGCCATACTGAACCATACTTAAGTGATCAGAAGTAAATATTATTTACATATTAAAGTTTGGATTTTGAGAGGGATTAACATAACCTAGTTTATTGAGGATAAGTTATTGTATTTATTTTTATAAATACTCCCTACAAAATCTAGGCGATGTAATTGGGTCTAATATAAATTAGACAATGGCAGTCTATTTTTTAAGTAACTGGCTGAAAATGCAAGAAAAATTGATACTGAAAATGGTTGGTTCCAAAGCCCAGGCTTAGTCCATGGGAGGTCAGGGCTCTGGAGTCTCTTGGCTCAAGCTGTATTTACTGAGCTCACTCATAGCAGAGTTCCCTGAAGATTCCACTTTTCCACATTCTGTTTAATTAGTTCCCCAAGGACGGAACAACAACGTGTTTTTCACTAGAGAAAGCATGCAAACAAATGCAAGAAGAGGATTTCCACATGGAAGAACTCTGAAGTGGAGGGCAGTCAGTGGCAGGCCTTCATTTTCCTGTCTGTGAAGAGGTCTAAGGACAAGGTATAGCATATGCTGACAAGACCCCACGCTGCGGCACCCCTTGCAATTGTTCTAATAAACTATATTCCTCCAGTTGCGCGCTTCTAGAGAGCCTAGCCATCAGGTGACCTTTAATATCAGCCTGGAATGGCTCCTTCCTCCGGGGAAGAAGTTTAGGTCACACTGTCCGTCACGTTCCCTCTCTCCTAGTGAAAGTCTGTGGAGCTCATTAACTAAAAAGTTTGTGTCCGAGATGTAATAATTCACTTGCAACTGGATATGAGGACAGGAGGTTTTCTTTTCTAGCATACACTGTGTGTTTGCTATGTATGCTGAGTTTCTTAGACTGTATTTAAGAACTTTAAGGATTCTTTTTTTAATAACATACTGGACCTTCCAGGCAGTGGTGGCACATACCTTTAGTCCCAGCACTTGGGAGGCAGATGCAGGAGGATCTCTGAGTTTGAGGCCAGCCTGGTCTACAGAGTGAGTTCCAGGACAGCCAGGGCTATACAGAGAAACCCTGTCTCAAAAAACCAAAACAGAAGAAGGAGGAGGAGCAGGAGGAAGAGGAAGAAGAAGAGGGAAGAGAAGAAGAAGAGGGAAGAGAAGAAGAAGAAGAAGAAGAAGAAGAAGAAGAAGAAGAAGAAGAAGAAGAAGAAGAAGAAGAAGAAGAAGAAATGAAGATCCACTCTCAGGGCAGAGTTTCTTCTTTATTTTATGCAAAATTGACATAATTTCTTTCCTTCATTACTCTTGTTTTAGATCCTAGGAGCTAAACTCGAGCCTTACCTATGCAAGGCACCTTTTTTTTTTTTTTAATTGAGACCTATCTGACATACAATAAATGGCACATATTTAAAGTACATAATTTGATAAATACACGTACATCCCTACACACACTAATGAAGCCATTACCACCATCAAGGTAATAAACAGTTCCTCATTCCAGAGATGTGCTCCTCCTGTGCTGCTGGGGATCGAACTCAGGGCCTTCCTGCTGTCTCACAAGTACTGTACCACTGAACTACATCCAGGGTAAAACATTAGCTTTGGGCTCAATTTTAATCCTGCTTCTTCCTGCCTTTCTTCCTTCCCAGGTATCTACTGGTCTACTTTAGGTAACTATGGTTTGATTTGATATTCTAGAATATCATAAACAGAATCATATAATATGGCCTCTCTTTAATCTGAGTCCTTTTACTAGAATCATTGGGATTCAGCTATATTGCTACATATATCAATAGCTAACTCTTTTTTCATGTACTGAATGGTGTATATCTGAACATGTTTATCCGTTCACCTGTTGACAGACTATTACTGTAAAAAAAACAATTTTCATCAGATTGGCTCAAATTATCTTCTAACTACCCTACAATATCACTTTAGTATTATCTTATTTTACATTTTATTTATTGTGTATGTGTGAGTTCAGGTACATTTATTCATATTCATGTCACAATTTTTATGATTTATTCTATTGCGTATGTGTGTGTCCATGTACACATATTCACATTCATGCCATGACATCACGTGAGACTAGATGACAACTTTCAGAAGTCAGTCCTCTCCGTCTGAAGAGCAAGCTCAGGTTGTCAGGCTTGGTGACAAACACAGGCTGAGCCTTCTAAAAGGCCCAGTTTTATCTTTTTAAAAATGCCTTAAATATTGAATAGATAGGTAGATGTTTTCTGAGCTGGGCTTGCCGTTGGACATCTGTGATTCCAGGACTTGAGAGACTGAGCCAGGATGATGGCAAGTTGGAGGCTAGCCTTGTAAGACACAGTCCCAGTCACAACAAATCGCAACACGGGGATGTATTCTTTGTGACAATACTGATTGACAAGGTAGACATTTTCTGTCTGTCTTGTCCCTTTTTTCTTTTTGACTCTTCTGAAAAGGAACAGTATAGGAACATTTCTTACTAAAATTCACCCAATCCAGGCTATTGAGGAGCTTGAGTCATAAGCCGCAGTAAATATGTCTTTCCAGTTGCCCTCTCCAGGTGGAAGGTCAGATACAAACAGCAGATCTTCTCATACTCCTTGGGAAGGGTTCTTGAGAAACTTGACTTTCTTGGGCCCTTTGACTAAAGCTCAGCATCCTGATGCCTTAATTTGCCGTTAGTAATCTTTTCCAATGACCGTTTCTAGGTGATAAAGTCTGGTTTGGTTTGATTAGGGGAACTTGGCCAAGGTCACATAGTTCTATGATTTGGTCACTCAGCTAAAGTTCCAAGGCAGAGCTCTGTTCCTGTGCAATCCTAGGTTAGCTCGTTCCAAAAAACCTTTGCTCTTTTCACTGCATCAGGCTAGGCCACGGAATACATCCCAATGCTTTGTGAATAATTAAACACCATGGGGCTCATGATYTATACCATAATTTTGCCCCTTACCCTTTACTATATGACATAATCTGAAGGCTGAAGCATAACTCTGTGCTATGGGGTGTAATAAAGCCATAATAGCTGTATTTCTCATGCTGAAATTTAAATTAAGATGCTCATAAATTTCCTTTTATTTCCTTTGCTTTTTCTCTGTGTGGCATTTGCTTTATTTATTTATTTGCTGTGGTGGGCACAGGAAGGGGAGCAGAAGTCATGTTGGTAGAGCTTCGAGACCTTGCTCCTCTTATTCCTGCCCACCGCTGCTTATCAACCTCTGCCATTGACTCAAATCTGTAAACACGTAAATGGGAATTATAGGGGCCTCTAAATCTCTGTATCTGATTGTTAGTGGTTCGTAGGTGAATTTGAAGAATATTGCTCTGAGGAACATGGTTCAATCTTCGCAGTCTGGTTCCACAGTCCAAAGTCTTCAAAGCCAACATGGAGTTAACACCAGATTTGATCACGGCACTTTGCCCTCACTATCTCTTTTGCTAGGGATCAATTTCATATCTGAAATGCCATATTTACATCCACTCTGAGTGCGCTATGAATCGATAATTCACAAAAGAGCTAATGCCTTGGCTGGGTATGATGGTGCACTCTTGCAATCCCAGTTCTCAATAAACTGAGGCAAGAGTGGATGGCACAATCCAGGCCCGCTTGGCCCAAATCATAATAAGAAGAAACTTGTCTCAAAATAAATAGGTAAACAAACATAGAGAAAAAAAAAGAGAAAAGAATGGACTGTTTCTCAGAAGGTTCAAGGAGAAGAGGTAAAAGAGAAAGAGTGCACTGTAAGGGAGACTCGTCAGTGTGGTTAAAAGAACAACCAGGGCCCGGGAGATGGCTCAGGCAGGTAAAGTGCTTGCCATGCAAGCATTGAGAACCTGGGTTTACTCCTTGGTTTGATCTGCACAAAAGCTAGGGGTGGGCCGGGCGGTGGTGGCGCACGCCTGTAATCCCAGCAGCACTCAGGAGGCAGAGGCAGGTGGATTTCTGAGTTCGAGGCCAGCCTGGTCTACAGAGTGAGTTCCAGGACAGCCAGGGCTACACAGAGAGACCCTGTCTC
>BDUI01002721.1:54932-65681 GCA_002335545.1 Apodemus speciosus | reverse complement strand
AGAGAGAGAGAGAGAGAGAGAGAGAGAGAGAGAGAGAGAGTGTCTACACACACAAAAGAACAATTGGGTACTTAAAACTATAATAATAATAAAACCCTATAGAGACATAACATACTTGGAATGGGCATGTAAAAGGTATGGAGCAGAGTAGTTCAAAGAAAAGATGAGGTTATAAGAAGGTTTGAGAATAAAAGGCAAATAGATATAATGGGAAAGTTAGAACTCCATTTAATGTAAGGTATGGTAGTGGCTGATGCTAATGGGACCCAAGGTCATCTCATCAGCCATGTAGTCCTCTGGAACACATTGCATATACATTTATGGTGTGGTTATCTCTGTGAAGCAACTGAAGTTTTAACATTCAAATGAAAACTGTCCCAAGCAGTTCTTTACAAATTGCAATTCGTTTAATGTGTGTGTGTGTGTGTGTGTGTGTGTGTGTGTAATTTTTATTTATTTTATGTGTATGAATATTTTGTCTGCATGCATGTCTGGGTGCCGTGTGCATGCCTGGTGCCTGAGGAAACCAAAGGAAAGCGTCTAGAGTCTCCTGAGATGGTTGGCGGGTGGGTGGGAATCCAACCCAGGTCCCCTGAAAGGGCTGCCAGTGGTCTTAACAGCCGAGCCATCTCTCAGTCCCTCATATTTTGAAACATCCTGCTGGGTGCTATGGTGCAGTGAATGTAAGTGCAGATCTGGGTCTAGTTCCTTGGCTGTGGGATCCTGGGAAAGTTGCCCAGTCTCACTGACAGGCTTCCTGAACCGTAAAATGGAAGCTGTCAGGAGGCTCAGAACACATTAGAAGTTACTTATAAAGAGGAAGAGTGGTTACAAGTCCTGACATGACCATTTGAAAACTGAACTGGGGCCAATGAGATGGCTTAACATGTAAAGGTGCCAAGCCTGACCACCTGAGTTTCATGCCTGGGACCTACTTAGTGAAAGGAGAGAACTGATTGCCAAAAGTTGTCCATCATGACACACAAATGCCCACACATGTATGCATATACATATACACACAGAAACACAAAATAAATGCAAAATGAAAAGGAAGGGGGGAATAAAATCTTACTCTGTTAAAAAGTACTGATATAATGCTAGACCTCTGCCAAACCCTAAATACAAAATATTTAGTTTGTTTTAAGCAAATGCATGTTATCTGACATATTAAAAAGAAATACCCTTGGGATTAGAGCGATCTCTCAACAATTAAGAGTATTTGCTTTTGTTACAGAGGACCTGAGTTTAGTTCCCAGCACCCACATGGGTCACAAGCACTTGTAAGCTCACAAGTCTTTGAGGCTCTGTTACTCTCYTGTGGCCTCTGCAGGCACCCACAGGAATGTATGCAGACTCATACAGACATACATACACGATTTAAAACATTTTATAACAAAATACTCATCTGAACTTGAGATACGTAATGACTCTTAAGATCAAAATAATGGAGTTGGCTAAGACTTCAACTTCTCAAGAGCTGGAAACTGTCCATCATCTCCCTAGGTTTTACTTTTCTTCATTTTTCAGGGGCACAATGGATGCGAGCTACTGAATTAGAGGATCCTATGAGTAAAGTGTCAGCTTCTTAGGTCTCTCTTCTAACAACACGCCAACCTGTTAGGATGTGGGGTGCCTGCTGTGTAAACACAGCTTTTCTGCATCGGATGAGAGCAAATGTTGTAAAATATCAACTGCTGGTTGGCAAGAGCCCTTGGTATTTAGTTGAAATAAGGAGTTTGTGTATCTAATCTTGTGGATCCTTTTGTTGATAAATATTTACAAACGCTCATTTTCTGATACAAATAAGCTAAGTCTTGAGTTGGAGATGGTCTCTGTTTTTTGTTTGTTTGTTTGTTTTTGAGCCAGAGTTTCTYTATATCACCCTGGCTGTCCTGGAACTCACTAGACCAGGTGGCCTTGAACTCACAAAGATTCAATTGCCTCTGCCTCCCAAGTGCTGAGATTAAAGGTGTGCACCACTCAAAAGGATTCTAATCTCTATTTTTCATTTTTCTAGATTTCCTCCCTTCTCCTTGCCTTTACTATGACTGTTCTTGAAAAGGTTTATGAAACACTAATAATATGGTTAATGTTTCTTTTTTATAGAGAGAAGGTAATTCAGTACACACTGCTCTACAACTTGTGTTTTTTTCAAAATTTATTGTAAGTGTTTGGACTTACACTCATTGATTATGCAGTATGTATGTGCGCATGTGCCCTGGCATGGATGTGAAGGCCCAGAGGATGCCCAGGGCTTGGAAGACCCACTTCTCTTTTCTACCATGTGACCCCAAGGATTGAACTGGGCTGCTGTGCTTAGCAGCAAATGCCTTTTGCTGGTCCAAAGAAAGGTTTTTGTTTTCAGTGCTGGGGGCTGAACCCAGGACCTCATGCATGCTTGGCAAACATTCCACCTCTGAGCTTCATCCCCAGCCCTATGCTACCCAATTTTGAGCCATATTTATGAGGATCTGAACTGTAGACCATTATATAACACACCTTCATTCTCTTTCTATACATTTCATTTGTATTGCTGGATAATATTTCATTCCTCTGATGAGTTATGGCTCACTGACTGGTTTCATATTAACACATGTTGTGTTACTCACAATGCTGCTATTGTAAGTAGTGATTTTAAAATGGCTTTTATCATGGTCATTTTTAACTTAAAGATTTACTTTTAATTGATGAATAATAATAGTGTATATTTATGGTTATAATGTGATATTGTGTGTATATATACACTATATACACATATATTTACATGTATATACACATATGCATATATGTACATACATATATGCATATGCATGCATACATATATGTATATTTGTATGTATGTGTACATAAGTGTGCATGTAGGTATATGTATGTGTACATATATGTATATGTATTATACACATATGTGTATATGTACACATATTGTACATATATTTATATGAGTGCATATTCATAATATACATGAATATGTACACATATATGTGATATATATACATATATATATATGTATTCATTTGTAGGAGAATTCTTCCAATTATTTGATTGGCTAATAAAGACTAGAAGCCAATAGTTGGGCGAAGATATGGAGGCGGGATTTTCCAGGCAGGACAGGAAGAGAAGGGAAGAAGATGAGAGTCAGACAAGAGGTGGGTGGAGGAGTAGCCTGGGAATTGTTAGCCCAGCTGGCGACCTCCGCCACAGGAAGAATTCCAACACAGAATTGCTGACGAGTCTAGTTTGATAGATTGCACACCTAGCACTTGTGTCATCTGTTGATTTTGAATTTTGTCTAGTGTTTTCCATTTGCAACGCTTCAAGTGGGCAAGTGAGAGGCTGCAGCCTCATGGTGGCCATGGCACCGGCAGAGCTGGCCACGGGGCAGTAGGCTGGCAAAAGACTGATCTCAAAGCTCTGGAGAGCCAGTGTTTGTGGCAGAGGCATTGGTTAGGAGAAACAGAATGGTGGCGGTCACAGTCTTGCTGTTGCACCGGGTTAGGAATGGAGACTGCAGCCCGACCAGGGCGGACAGAGCGGAATGGCACCAAGCTAGTCATGGGGAATGGAGGAGACCGTCACTGCTAGCCGGATATAGTGTGGATTTTTAAAATTACACGATACACACACACACACACACACACACACACACACACTATACAGTGCTTAATTCAAGCAAGTCATTGTGTCAAGCACATTCATATGTTAGTTATAGGTRTTTGAGTCAAGGATATATGTGTCTTTTAGTTAATGGGTCTTGCAAAATTGCCTCCCATAGAATAGTATTCATTTGTAGTTCCACAAGACAGATTTTAGAACATATCAATAGATATATAAATATTTATTTATTTGTTTGTTTGTTTGTTTGTTTATAATGTACACAGTGTTCTGCCTGCATTTATGCCTGCAAGGCAGGAAAGGGGACCAGACCTCATTATAGATGGTTGTAAGCCATCATGTGGTTGCTGGGAATTGAACTCGGGTACTCTGGAAGAGCAGACAGTGCTCTTAACCTCTGAGCCATCTCTCCAGCCTCCTAGATATATAAATATTTATTACTTATTTTTCTATTAGGGTGTCAAATTTTAATCTCATATTTCTAGTAATGTTTTGTGTACAAAGGGTATTTAATATTACAATATTTCTAGCAGGGTTTTTTTTTTTTTTTTTGGTCTTTTAAAAAAAGTTTTACTTATTTTATGTATATGAGTAGTCTATTTTCATGCACACCAGAAGAGGGAATCAGATTCCATTATGTGGTTGTAAGCCACCATGTGGTTGCTAGGAATTGAATTCAGGACCTCTGGAAGAGCAGTCTGCCCCTTCTACTAGTTTTTAATTTGAAGGATATTAGTGCTTTGTCTGTGAGATGAAACAAAACTACTTTTCCTAGTGTGCCTTTTAACTTTATGACTTTAAATTTTCACATAGCTGAATTTTTTTGTTTATCTTGTATGGCACTGGGGATGGATCCTAGCGCCTTGGGCTTTCTGTACACTAGACAAACACTCTAACACTAAATCACATCTCCAGGCCAAATTTATCTGTTTTTAAAATAGTTCTTAGATGCTGAGCTACATGAACCCTTCAGAACACAAATAAGTTTTCTCATAATACAGAAATATGTAAGGTAGAAAATTAGGTTCCCATAACCTAAACAGACAAGGAAACTAGTGACCGTGGTCTATCGTATATGTAAAGGCTATTCAGGTTCTTTGGTTTTTCCTTTAGTTTTCTTCAGCTAGACCTGTACATGTCCTAGGCACTTAGTGCTTTGTTGTTCTCGCTGCTTAAGTAAGGCCTTCCTTATGTTGCCAGACAGGCAATACTATTGCATGTAAGTCTGAGACTAACTGGTGTCTATCTACTAATTTTGCATACTTTATCAAATTGTCTTACAGTATATGCACTTTCAGTTGAGTCTTCCATTTGAAAGCATAATAGTTACACCACATGTAGAAAATAAAAGATTTTCCTTCTTTTTTCCATTTTTATATTTGTACGCTTTGGAGAACATTGTTATGAACTGAATCTTCTGCATATTAAATCCCACAAGCTACAGCCTAAACTCTGTGAAGTCCTCATAGAGTCTAATCACAATTGCTAGTGCCCTTAGTAAAAGTTGACAAATTGTGGAGAGAACATCCCTGTTGTTTCTGCCAATAGTGGTTCTGTCTGTGGTTCTGACTGTAGCATTTCCCCATCAATCACAAGGCAGGTGAGATTATACCATCATGTTGAAAAATTCATCTGCTTATATCTTATTGGTTGTTGAACTAAGAGCAATTTTCTTTAAAGATTTATTTTATTTATATGAGTACACCGTAGCTATTTTCAGACACACCAGAAGAAGGCATCGGACCTCATTACAGATAGTTGTGAGCCACCATGTGGTTGCTTGGATTTGAACTCAGGACCTTTGGAAGAGTAGTCGGTGCTCTTAACCGCTGAGCCATCTCTCCAGCCCCTGTAATTTTTTATTTTTTTATTTTTATTTTTTTGAGACATGGTCTTACTACATACATAGCTCTGGCTGTCCTGGAACTCAGCCTGGCCTCAAATTCACACGGACTCGCCTGCCTCTGCTTCCCAGTTACAGGCATCAGAGGCATGCATCACTACTACACCTGGCTTAGCCATGAGCTTTTTAATGGCTACACACAACGGTATTCTAGACTTCTGGTTTTCTGCCCTCCAAACATTTGTACAAGTCCACCATTGGCTGGGCCTAAGAACTTCTAAAGACACAGAGCTAGCCAAGGGGGAGCGGGACAAAGAGATGGATCTGGAAGCGCAGGCTGGTCATGCCAGTGCATCCAGCATAGACACAACAGATAACAGAATAGCCTCTCCAGTAGTTGGAAAACAGAAAGATATGGGTGATAAAAGCAATTTTCTTGGAGCCAGTACAATTGCCTTTGTTGTGACAAAGTGAAAGAAAGTGTGGTGTCACAGACATTCTTAACAGAAAACTGTCAGTATGAGCCATTTGACTGGACATTTGACCGGAGTAGGCCCATGAATTGTGGTTTCTGGTCCATTTCGGGGGTAAGCTGCTTAGATGAACCCCCCTGCCCACCCCCCACCCCCCGACCCCCACCCCCACCCCCACCCCCGCCGCCGCCGCCTTTATCTGTTACCTTATTTTTAAAATCTCCGCTACTCCTTCCTTCGGCCTAAGAATAATGTTCTAGGCTGGTGGCTCTCAGACAGTTGGGTTTCTGGAAACACTCCACCTTCTGGGAAGGATCCAGCAGAGCATGTCTTCTTCATGCATCCTGGCCCGGCTCCAGGCGCATTCCGTTCAGGACAGCCTCAGATGCCCCCTTGCATCCTTCACCAAAATGGACTGTGTGATCCTCGCCCTGATGGGCTCGGTTTTTTCCCTGCCAGGCTCTTGGATGTCATCCCAAACTCCACAGTGATCCTGGCTCTCTACAGCACGGGCCATAGGGTGGCAGATAAAAGACCGGATGGTGTACAGTTAAATTTGACTTTGAGTATAAGTATCATCTGTGGATGTACCTGTACCAAATGGTGTTTGTTGTTTAGGTGAAAACCAAATTTAACTGGCAGGTCTGTATTTTTCTTTGCTAAATTTGGCAACCCCTGTCATTGACCTCTTCCCAAAATAGCCAACTATGCCTCCCTCTACCACCTCCCTTTCTTCCAACTCCAAAATATCTTCCCTAGGGCTAGGTTCATTAAAATGTTAAGATAGCCGCGTAAGGGTGTTAAGTCTGTGGATCACAGTTGGGGTTGATTTTTGAAGCCAATGATTCTGGTTTTAACTCCATTATCCAAAGTTAGTTTGTTAAGTTAGTAAATCTGTCGCATGGGCACTAGGGACATGGTGGTGGTTGGCAACACAGACAAAATACCGAATAACTAGATTTTATGGCTCAGTTGGTAGTCTGCTAGTAAGAATGAAGCCTAGGGTTTGATTCCCCAGCACAGCATAAACTAGGCATCGCGGCACACATGTATAATCCTAGAAGTCAGATGGCAGAGGTAGGAGGATAGAATGTTCAAATTCACTCCTGCTACATAAGATTTAGGATGTAAATCCTAAAAAGAAAAAAAAAAGGGGGTTAGCATGTTTATAAGGATGGAGTTTAGGCCGTTCTGATTATCTTAAAGAATGCTTCTAAGAAAGAGAATATACCTCTATACATAKAACTCAACCAGTCAATGTTTTGCCTAAAGCCTTGGCATTGTCTTCTGTCCTCTCCTTCCCTTTGTTTGATCCATAGGAAGGAGCGAGAGGATTAGGTAGAGGGGCTGGATCTTGAAGGGAAGAAAGCAGAAGAGGCCATGGAAACAGAAAACAACTGCCAAACAGCCAAAGACTGGGAGTGAACTAGCCCAGAAAGAGAAGTAAAACCAGGAAAGATGTTATGAGGGGTTTGACATTTAAGGAAAAAGTCCAAAGTTGGCCAAGGGTGGCTGAGTATTGCAGGACTCAAAACCTCTGAATGATGAAACTTTTGAAAAGGGAAGTCAGGAGAGCATGGGTGTCCTGCTGATCTGTCTCCCCACTCCACACTTCTCCATTCCCGGGCTATAGAAAGCCACTTAGAGCAGTAGCCACCCCCACCCCTTTATGGTTTATGAATACGTGAGACCACAGCCTCATTTTGAGAGACAGACTCCATGTAAGCAGACTAAGAGGCTAAGAGTTTGGTCAGTCATGAGTCACACACACACTACAGCTACTCCCCTGAGACATTCACACCCATGCCCAGAGAACTGGCTGCTGTGCAGAGCCATCCTGATAAAACTGATTTGAGCTAGGCTGTGTAGCTTGTGATTCTAACCAAAGATCTGGCCAGTCCAGAGAGGCAGAGGCTTGAGGCGTCACTTCTTTGATGGTGGGCAACTTGTCAGGGCTTGTCCAGGAAAGTCCTGATTTGAATACTGCAAATCCTACACCCCTGTGCCCATGCTGACAGGAAAGCTGACCCTAAAATCAAGGCTCTCAGGCTTTAGTACCTCAGTATCAGTTTCCTGATCTGTAAAGTGTTGGGACTGGCTGGTGCGGTTTGTAATGCTACTGTAAGATCCGAGAGACTCTGGCTTACCTCCCGGCTTCCTGCTCTCACCCCTCTGCAGCTCAACTACCAAGGAACAATCACTTGATCCAAGTCCTGAGTTCACAAGATCAATCAGCAGTGTGTTAGTGGGAGAGGCCTGTCAAGTTTACAGCGGRATGTTGACAGGGGCTCTGGAAGACAGCATGTGTCTCACACAGTGGCAAGTTCCACTGGGGATAAGGCAGTGGGTCTGTGCTGTTGTTGAGAGGAAGATAATTTTGGGTGGGCAGCTTGTAGGGGAACTGGTTAACAATTAGTCTGATGGTCTAGTTTAGGACAAGACAAAGCCCTGTGGTGATTTGAATAAGAATGGCCCCTAGAGGCTCCTACATTTGAATGCTTGGTTCTCAGTTGGTGGACTGTCTAGGAAGGATTAGGAGATGTGGCTTTGTTGGAAGAGGTGTGTCTAGTTTCTCTCTTTCTGCCTGCAACTTTAAACCAGATTAGAGGTCTCAGCTGCTGCTTCCAACACCGCCACGCCTRCCAATGTGCTGCCCTTCTTCCCTCTGGGATGATAATGGACTAACCCTCTGAAACTGCACACAAGCCCCCAATTAAATGCTTTCTTTTATAAGTTACGTTGGTCCTGGTGTCTTTTTCATAGCAACGAAATGTAACTAAGACATGCATAGAGAAGGCAGTCCTGTCTGACTCAAGTCAACTTTTATCCAAGGACCCAAATAAAGGGAGCAGTTGGATTCAGACACTGCAGAAGAAAGGAAGCCATGTAYATTTTTTATGTATTTGCTCCAAGCCCAGCCTATCAGCTGAGATATAAATGTGGAAAAGGTTTTTTTTGGAGGGGGGGGAGTTTAGAGTTTAAACTCTGGATTTGGAGACTGGGCATGAGAGCCTGATCTACCCCAGCCCCCATCTGGAACACCAGCACTGGAAGGGCACACGAGAGGATCCCTGGGGTATAATGGACTGTCAGTCTAGCTGAAGCAGGAAGCTTCCTAGCCAGTGAGAGTCTATCTCAAAGAATAAGGTAGAGGAGACTGAGGAAGTTAGCCTGTTATGAACTAACTTCTACAACCACAAAGAGTTCGTCTGGAATCAGTGCCCACTCATTTCGATACAGGGGAAGTAGGTGGKTGACGCACAGGAATTTGCTGATATTTGGCCKTTTCGATTTATAAAACTGGGGGAAGGCCACATGATCCTGTCTAAGAACCTGCTCGCTTTCCCTTGACTTCCTCATGTGTGAAATGCAGAGGCACCAACCTGGGAAGGACATTAGGAGGTCTCAGAGAAAACACATACAATCAGTTCCTGACTCACCGCTCACAACTGGTGAGCACAGCTAGGTGGCTGCCACTAATGTTACTGGTTACAAAAAAAAAAAAAAAAAGACACAGGACACTTTGAGTCCACCAGCTGGTTGAGGGAGACCTAAACGCCTCATAGGACCAGAGTTAAGGACAAACCAAGCCTGCTGCCACCTCACTTTAGCCAAACTCTGGAACTGCATTCTAATCTCAGGAGGAGTCCACGGTGTGCATCTTCCAGGTGGCTTGGAGGACCGAAGGCGTCTTCTGATGTGGACAATCAATGGCTAAGCATGGCAGTGGGCTTTGAGATGGGCTCTGCTCTAATCTGGACCTCATCGTCAGCCTCACATCTGCTTGTAAAAACCACGTGGCACGCCTTCTTACTCAGTTTGATTATACACGTACATAGAATGCACACACTTTGAGAGGCACATGGAAAACAAACACAGAAGCCTCATCATTACCAAAGTACAAAGGAGTCCCATTGGCATTCTCTCCACTAATAAGAGAGAACAAAGACCTACCATAGTATCATCATCGTAATCAAGTAAAATTTACGAAGGTAAATACCTTTATTTGAGYTTTTTAGGACTCCAAAGTTAGGATACAGCTTCCTTACATAGGCTGAAGAAATGCATTTGGGGTCTTGTTATATCTTTCTTCCCTAGGACACTCTCAAGGTCATTGCTTTGAAGCTAATGAGCTCGTTTCAAGAAAGAACAAGGAACAGGCCTGTGTTTGCGAATGATGGAGAGGGGAACCATGAGACTCCAATGCCAGGACTTTCCCATTGTGCAACTCCCAGAGAGCTGATGTCAGACATATGAAAAAAGAAAAGAAAAGAAAACAAAACAAAACAAAAAAAACTTAGACCTGGCTTGGTTTGAAGTTTCTCTTAAGCAGACCTCTGTCAAACGTGAGAAAGTTCAGGTCTAACATGCATTAACAAAAGGTGTTTACCACAGGGTGCCTGGTTAGCCCTAATAATGGCTTTGCTTTTTAAATAGATTCTTCTCTGATGACAAAGACTGAGCTTTTGAACTTCTTAGTTTGGCTAGGCAGGGCGTTTTTGACTTGGCTTGACTCTCTTACACTAGTGGGAGAGGCTTAGCTAGGCACCTGGTCGGTGTTTGTAGTCAGTAATTACTGTACAATTGTCAGCGTGCATTACTGAAAATCTAGTTTTTGACTAAGAACCAACTGTACCCTTTAAGACAAGCATCTTTTGAAAGCCTGGCATGTATTGGAATGACCTCAAAATCCATTTTGTAAATAGATTATGGCACACTGGTGTATTTTAGGGTGGTTTTGTTGTTGTTTTGTTTTGTTGGTTAATGAAAGTGTTTTGCTTCTGCAGGGCATCATACTGCCAGCTCCTTGGCTTGAGTGTC
>BDUI01002720.1:125055-135913 GCA_002335545.1 Apodemus speciosus | reverse complement strand
TCCAATAAAAAATGAAAAAAATGTGGTATATATACACAATGGAGTACTATTCAGCCATTAGAAACAATGAAATCATGAAATTCTTAGACAAATGAATGGAGCTGGAGAACATCATCCTAAGTGAGATAACCTACTCTCAAAAGAATACTCATGGTATGCACCCACTGATAAGCAGATATTTGCCTAGAGGCTTGGAATACCCAAGACACAATCCACATATCAAATGATGTCCACGAAAAAGGAAGGAGTGACCCCTGGTTCTGGCAAGGCTCAGGGCAGTAGTATAGGGGAATACTAGAACAGGGAAGTGGAAAGGAGTGGATGGGGTAACAGGGGGAGGGAAGAAGGCTTATGGGACTTTCGGGGAGGGGTGATCCAGGAAAGGGAAAATCATTTGAAATGTAAATAAAGAATATATCAAATAAAAAGAACAGTTTCGGGTTTTCAACAACAACAAAAAAAAAAGAATTACAGGAAAACACAATCAAGTGAAGGAACTGAACAAAACTATCCAGGATCTAAAAATGGAAGTAGAAACAATCACAAAGTGAGACATCTCTGGAGAAAGAAAACTTTGGAAAGAAWTCAGGAGTCATAGATGCAAGCATCAACAACAGAATACAAGAGATAGAAGAAAGAATCTCAGGTGCCAAAGAGACCATAGAAAGCATTGACTCAACAGTCAAAAAATGCAAAATGCATAAAGCTTGTAACCCAAAACATACAGGAACTCCAGGACACAATGAGAAGACAAAACCTAAGGATTATAGGTATAGAAGAGAGCAAAGATTTCCAACTTAAAGGGCCAGTAAATATCTTCAAAACAATTATAGAAGAAAACTTCCCTAACCTAAACAAAGAGATGCCCATGAACATACAAGAAGCCTACAGAATTCCAAACAGACTGGACCAGAACAGAAATACCTCCCATCACATAATAATCAAAACCCCAAACATACTAAACAAAGAAAGAATATTAAAGGCAGTAAGAGAAAAAGGGCAAGTAACATATAAATGCAGACCTATCAGAATTACACCAGACTTCTCACCAGAGACAATGAAAGCTAGAAGATCCTGGACAGATCTTATACAGACTCTAAGAGAACACAAATGTCAGCCAAGACTACTATACCCAGAAAAACTCTCAATCAACATAGATGGAGAAATCAAAATATTCCATGATAAAACCAAATTTACACAATATCTGTCCACAAATCCAGCCCTACAAAAGATAATCGATGGAAAACGCCAACACAAGGTGGGAAGCTACACCCTAGAAAAAGCAAGAAAATAATCTTCCAACAAACCCAAACGAAGATACCCACACAAACATAAAAATAACATCAAAAATAACAGGAAGCAACAATCATTATTTGTTAATATATCTTAACATCAATGGACTCAATTCCCCAATAAAAAGACATAGACTTAAAGAAATAGTTTTCAAGTAAATTTCAATTTTATCAGAAATATTTCCCCATAAGTCTTCAATTCTATCATAAAAGGTTTGTAATTCTTCTTTCAATTAATTTAGTAATGTTTTTTATATCTACCATTTTACCTGCATTATTTTTCATGATAATCTTAAAAAATACACAATCTAAAAATTGTAAGCATAAAAGAAGTCCATTATAACAGCATAGAAAATATTTTAGCTATATTGTAACAGAAAAATTTGCAAATTTATGAAAAGAGGTCCCCATCCAAATTCAAGAGACATATAGAATACAAAATGACAAGACAAAAAAGCAAGTTCCCATGTCTACTGCATTTAAAGTGCCAAATATGCAAAAGAAAGCGAATATAAATGCTAGAAGGACTTGGAATTATATAGTTCAAGTTCTGAAATATCACAGTTGCCAACCAAAGTAGAGGAGCAGAGTTTTGTTCCCAGCATACATTCCATGTATCTCACCAAGGCAAGAATCTGTAATGGTTGAAGGAAAAAAATCCAAGATAAAAGTAGGCTAACATAATCTATTTTGTAATACAAACACAGATCTAATCATCCCATCTAGACACTTTCAGAGTATAGTATTTCTCAGCATCCCAAAGAATTTTCTCTCAAATATGTCATACATGAAGATACAATGCACATTTCAGCAAATATAGTAAAACTGAAATCACTTCTTATATTTATTTTATTTGATGGAATTACCATCAAATTTATTACCACCATTGACAATTACAAATTATTAAAATAATTACAAGTAGGTGTTATCATTACAATGATGAAGCAAAGAAACCAATAGCAAGAAAAATTACAGAAATTCAAAACTATTAAACAACACCCTATTGAATGATGAATGGATCACTGAGGAAACCAAGACAGAATTTTAAAATTCCTGGAACATAAAGTAAAAGGTTTTAAAATGTATCAAGTCTTATATGATTCCATAAAAGCAGTCCCAAGAGGAGAGTTTAAATTCATAAGGGCCTATATTTTTAAAAAATGGTGCACCTTTGGCCAGTGGAAGATAAAAATAAGCTAAAGTCAAATGCAGTAGAACAAAAAATAATATAAGTGTATTAATTAGTGAAATAGAGGTGAAGTAAACACCTAAAATATCAAAGAAATAGTATTGGTTCTTTGAAAAGATAAACAAGATCAGCAAACCTTTAGTCAAACTAATGAAAAGAAAGTGAAAAGACCCAAACTAATAAAACTAGGAATAAAAAGCAATATAACTGATAAAAATAATATTCAGAAAATCTTAAGGATAGACCATCAAAAATTATGATTCACTAAATTGCAAAATCTAAAAGAAACATAAATTTCTAGCCACATATGATCTAATGTTGGTAAGTCAGAAAAGAAAATAATTGGCCAGTTTCACTAATGGAAGCCCAAATATTCAAGAATACAGTTTAAAAAAATCATTTCCCATGATCAAGATGACTCAGTTCTCAAGATACAGGGATGTTTCAACACATGCAAATTAATAAATATATGATATTATATGTGAGGCTTTTAATATCAATGTCCATATATAATATATAAGTGGACTCAAGAAGAGAAATTACACAATTCTCTAACTAGATACAGAAAGGGCTTTTGACAAAATACAAAATTCATGATAAAACCAGGCACAGTGGTAAACATCTTTAATCCCAGCACTTGGGAGGCAGTCAAGTGGATCTCTAAGTTCCGGGCCAGCCTTGTCTACAGAGTGAGTTCTGGGACTGCCGGAGATATGTAGTCAGACCCTGTCTCAAAAAAAATTTAAGATAAAATCCTCAAAGAGACTAAAAATAGATGGAACATATCTCAACATAATAAAAGCTATATACAAAAGTCTAGAGCCAATATCATTCTAAATGAAGAAAAACTCAAAATATTTCTACAAGATTAACACGTGCTCATTCTTTCTTCTTTTGTTCAATAGAAGGCTTGAAGTCTTAGCTAGAGCAATAAAAGAAGAATGGAGAATGAATACAAATAGGAAAGGAAGAAGTAAATATGTGCTTATTTTCAGGTGATATGATTCTATACATAACAGACCCTAAAGATTCTACCAAAAACTCTTGGAGTTAATAAACAGTAAAGTGACAGATTACAAAAGTAAGACAGAAAACTCAGTAGCCTTCCTATATGGCAATGACAAACACACCAAGAAGCAAATCATGGAAACGATCCCATTTATAATACCCTAAAAATATTTTGGAATAAACCTGACAAGGAATTGAAAGACCTCTAGAGTCAAAACATTAAAACCTTGAAAAACATAATTAAGGAAGACAGTAGAGGATGAACAGAATCTTCACGTCCAATGTATTAGAAAACTAATATTGTAAAATTGGCTATTCTATACAAAGCAATCTACAAACTCAATGCAGTTCTCATCAAAATTGGGAACATGGTACTGAGAGAGAAGCAGATGTGCAAATTAGTGAAGGGAGCCAAGGGATGACAAGATGGTTCAGGAGGTAAACATGCTTGCTCCACAAGTCTGGTTAATTGAGCTCAGAAACAATAGTGGCCTGCCTGGGAAGTCACAGTTCCTAGTGGAGAAGCTATTGCTGGTGTTCTGCAGATTGAACATAATGTGCCATGTCAACTTGCTTTCTAAATAATTAGATTTAAGCCCAAAGATTAACATGGCTGTCTACTTTGGTTAGAGAAACTTCCTTTTATTGCAGCGAGTAACAGCAACTGTTATATATAACTGATATATAACTGGTCCAAGTGATGAGAATGAATAACTATTGAATGCTCAGCCAAAAGTGGGATATCTCTGTCACCCCCTCCAAGTCTCATGGAACATCATAGAGGTGACGTTGGTAGAAACATTAAGAGCTGGGGGAATGAATGGAGTGTTTTGGAACACTGTCTTCTGGGCTCAACACAGCCATTGCACTCTTGAAATCACAGCACCTGTGATTATCAGACTAGGACTTGCACCTGATCAATCTGGTCCATCAATATTCTACCATGAAGGGAGGAGAGGAGAACCCATCTCTCTCTAAGGCATCCTCTCTAATGGTTGGCACCTATGCACCTGTAAACAAACCTAATGAAAGTGATGGGCTCATACCAAAAAAACAGATTAAAAGGGAGTTAGTGGGAAGAAAGGAGGGGATTGGTGCAGGTGAGGAGACAGAGTGTAATGAGGGTTGTGAACATGATAAGATATATTTATACATATGTACAAATATCATATTAAAATGCTGGATAACAAAAGTCAATATAGATTTTTATAAGTAAGGTTTGTGGAAGGGTTTATTCTTATAAATGACACAAAGTCAAAAATATACTAGCAATGACTGATATTTGACTACATAAAATTATAAAACAGCATAAAGTATAATGATAATATAAGATAGACTAAACAAGATTAAGGTATTTCTATACTAGAGACTACAACAGTCACAACAAAATGGATGATAACTCTTGCTAATTTATCAAAACTTGGTTAAAGCAGTTGAATTAGCCAGGTTACATGAAGCTGTACTAAGATAGAAAAAGCTTTCAACAGTTTACCTCTAATATCTATTTCTTATCCAGGACACACATTTCTGTCAGGTGAGCTGTAGCTCTGTTGTCTCCTTTACTCCACAATCTAAGCTGCAAAAGGATCTGATAGCTAAGATATTAGTGATCTTGTGCAGAGGGAAGTTGAGTAACACAAACATTAAGCATTTCTCCTAAGTAGGCTACATCACTTGCACATGCCTCTTATTGTCCATTGTAATTACAAGCCAACCCTGATGTCTATGGGATAGGAGTATAAACTTATTCTAGGTAGGGGGATCCACAGGGAAAAAATTACAGGTTTGTGTAATAACCTATATATGGTGAGCAAAGTTCTGTAATCCTTAGCAATCTCCCCACCTTGAATGGCACAGCAAATAATAAAACTTTGTTTATTTGTACGGGACTCCCCTATAAACATAGATCTTTGTGTTGGAACCCAAGTTAAAGAAAGCTAGTAGTGGTAGGGTCTTCATGGTCCCCCACCATCAGGCCCATGCTCACAGGTAGACTCTGGATGAACCCTGATATCAGGTAAGACTATAACCCTAGTGAATTGTGCTTCTATTTCAGATCACTTCACTTGTAGCAGGAAGCAGCAGTCTTAGACCACAAATTTACTGAAGCAGTAGACAGTACAAATCAACATGGTTCTTGGTGCTTCCTAGTACCATGCAGGTCTCAGCAGGCGATGGGCTCAGGGTGTGATTACAGTGTTTATGATCATTGGCATTACATAGGAGACTAGAGCTGATCCCTCCAAGATCAGCTGTGCGAACTTAGCATAATCACAAAGCTTGAGACACTCTATGATTGTGAATGACACAGTTTGGCCTACCTAGATAGCAGGAAATTGGTTATTAGGGTATAGTATCTCTACAGTGCTCCTGGAATTTATGCTGAATAGCCTATCAATGGCAAATTTAGGGAAAACCTGTGCTTGGGTTGCCCTCTAGTGCCAAAACAGTAACACACCATAACAGACAGACAGGAAACCTGGACTCTCAGCATAATCAAAGGCTAAAATTGCAGAAATAAGTAAGAAACTAAGCAAACTGCTAGAATTTAAGAGAAGATAAGCACATACACAAAGCCAGGTGGTAATACTTAACCCTTCAGTGTGCTGATGACACTGAATACCAAGTATCAAGGATTTTCAGGGAGTCAGGTATAATAACATTCATTTGTATTCTCGATACTCAGGAAGCTGAGGCAGGAGGATCATAAGTTCTGGGCCAGCCTGGACTACAAAACATAGTAGTGACCCTGTGTCAAAAGAAAAGGGGGAGGAAGGGGAAGCAGAAAACTTTCAGGGAGCAAGTTTTTTATTTGTCAAAATAAGGTATGAGGCACTGAGAAACAGGCAAGATAGGAAGCAGAAAGATGGAATTCTGGGAATTTAAAAGAAACTTGGTGAGCTTCAAGAAAACATGAAAATGTTCCAGTACTTTCACGGAAAAAAACTTAAGACAAAAATGTAAATAATTATCAGAGAATTCCTTGATCTGAAAAATTAACCTAGTAGCATTTAGAATGCTATAGGACTTGGTAGCAAATAGATTAAAAACAGAATGTAGAATTAGTGAGTTTGAAGACAAGTTATGTGAAAATACACAATAGGAGAGAGTGGAGATGAATTTTTACAAGCTTATGAAAACTTTAAGACAATATTTAGAAGAACAAATACCCAGGTATAATAAATAGTTTTGAGTCCCAGCTTAATGGAATGAAGACTGAATTAGGAGATGTGTCTCTGGGTGCATATGTAAGAGCATTTCCAGATAGAACTGAAAGTAAACTCCCCCTCAAAGTGGACAGCCCCTTCCCATAGAGGGCCAGGCTATAAAGACTGAAGGAGAAAGCAGTTTCAGTTGCTGACGAATGTAGCTATCCCTCTTCTCCCGCCTCCCTCCTTCACTCCTCCTCCCTCTTCCCTCCTCTTCACTCCTCCTCTCTCCTCTTCACTCCTCCTCCCTTCTCCTTCCTCCATTGTCCTCCCTCTTTCTCCTCCCTCCTCCTTCCTCTCTCCTTTCCTCTTCCCCGGCCAATGGTTCTGCTGCCACCCTGCACTGACAGCATTTTCTTTGACCTTCCCGTGTAGACTGCAGACCAGCAGATCGCCAAGAATCTTTAAAGCCATCAGCAGCAGATTGAAATTGCTGTGACATCCAGCTCCTTGGATTAAGCCACTGCTGAGTTCTCAGTTTCTTTAACATGCAGACAGCCACTGTTGGACTACCTAACTCCTGATATGAAAGCTATTCCAGTACACACACACACACACACACACACACACACACACACACACACACACACAAACTATCTGTTCCACTCTAGAGAACTTTATCTAGTGTACCAAAAGGTTATTTAAAGAGATAATAGTAATAATAATAATAATAATAATAATAATAATAATAATAATATAATGATGATATGATACATACCTAAGCTTAGAGAAGGATGCAAATATCCAGGTACAAAGATTACCAGTGAAATTTAATCTAACTGACTATGTCCCTCAACATAGTGGAATCATGCTCTCAGAGGTAAAAGATGATACCAACCTGAATAAGGGACATTTCACAAGGTCCATCCCACAATGAAGAGCTACATTGAGTCAATGGTTGCCCAAAGGAAAATTAAGATTCAAGGATGAGGTCCCTGCTAAATGCTTATCCAATCCCAAGTGGTCAGCCTTAAAAACACACACACGGTCAACTCTAAATGGAATCAGTAAGTTGTGTATGTATATGTCTATGCATTTATATGCATGTATGTGAAATAATAGTTAAAGAAGGGGTTATGAATATGAATGGTGCTGCGTGGCACAGGATGAAGAAGGGAAAGATGGGTGTAGAAATTGACATAAATATAATACTAAAATCAAAAATATAAATATAAATTTATAAAAACAATGACTCCTAGTAATGGGGGATGTAGAATCTCAACTGCCCATCTCTTTTAGCCAGGAAAGGCTTCAAGTGGTGGGACTAGGTTGCATTCAGTTGAGTTGCTGGCTAAGGGATTCCCATTAAATTCCCCCAAACAACAACTTTTGCTCAGACAAAGTTTGCTCTCCAAAAACTCACATCAGGATCCCATTGCCAAAGATAACACTCAGCCAACTCATTGAACATGGAGAAGTTGAGCTGGTGCCTACAGGGAGACTTCGCCCCTATATCCTAGACTCTGGTGCAGAAAGGTACTAAAAGAAACATGGATACCAACGCAGCCACAGAACTTTTAGCCTACAATCTGTCCTGCCTTCAAAATATCCTAGGGTAATTAATGGTGGCACAGAACTTGTGGGAGTAGGCAACCAAAACCTGATTTGACTTAAGGCCCACTCCCTGAGAGGAACTCATGGCTTAGGTAGCCACAAACCAGAGACTAGATAGTTCAGAAACTAAAAACGACTGGTCCAAAAAAATTAATAAAATAACTCCTAATGATATTCTGCTAAATATGAGTATATATCCAGTCATCATCAGAGAGTCTTTTTCTGGTAGCAGATGGGAGTGGATGCAGACAATATGCAGAGAGTGAGTATGAATGGGAGGTTTCCATCAAATCTTTCCTCTCAGAGCTCAGGGAATCTTGTGGAAGAGGAAGTGGAAATAGTGTAAGAGCTATGCACGGGGCCTCCATAGGGCTGCAGGAGGCCCTCACTTAGGTATTACAGTTAGTAGCTTGGTATTTTTATGGAACTCCGGACTGTGAAAGCAAGTGGGTCTCTTGAGTGTTTTCTTTTTTCCCCATTACTATCAACATTTCTATTTAAACTCTTGAGAATTATATAATTCATTTATTTATTATTACTCTCTTTACATCCCACTCACTGACCCCTGAGTCACCCCCTTCCAATAATCCTTCCCTTATTCCCCTCCCCTTTTCCTCTGAGAGGGTAGGTGCCCCTGGGTATCCTCCTACCCTAGCACTTCAAATCTCTGCGAGGCTAGGTGCTTCCTCTCCCATTGAGGACAGACAAGGCAGCCCAACTACTATAAAGTATCCTACAGACAGGCAACAGCTCTTGGGATAGCTCCTGCTCCAATTGTTCAGGACCCACATGAAGACCAAGATGTCTGGTACATATACACAGAGAGGTCTAGGTCCAGCGTGTATATGTTCTTTGGTTGGTGGTTTAGTTTCTGAAAGCCCCAAGGGTCCAGCTTAGTTGACTCCGTTGGTCTTCCTGTGGAGCTCCTAGCCCCTTCAGGCCACAATCCTTCCCTCTACTTTTCCATAAGAGTCCCCAAGCTCCACCCACTGTTTGGCTGTGGGTGTCTGTATCTGTCTGAGTCAGCTGCTGGGTGGAACCTCTCAGAGAACAGCCTTGCCTGTCTGAAAGCATAACAGTATTATTAATAATGTCAGGGATTGGTGCTTGCCCATGGCATGGGTCTCAAGTTGGACCAGTTATTGGTTGGCTGTTCTCTGTCTCTGCTCGATCCCCAATCCCTGTATTTCTTGTAGACAAGATAAGTTTGGGGTAGAAAGTTTTGTGGATGGGTTATTGTCCTTATTGTTCTGACAGAGTTCCTGCCTGGCCATAGGAGGCAGCTTCTTCAGGCTCAATATCCCCAGTGTTGGGTATATCCCTAAAAGATGCTCTTCCATCCCACAAAGACACTTGCTCAACTATGTTCATAGCAGCTTTATTTATAATAGCCCAAAATTGGAAACAACCTAGTTGTATCTCAACTGAAGAATGAATAAAGAATGACTGCCGGGCAGCTACCTGCGCACAGAACCTGAGCAGAGCGACTGTTCATCTGTGTGCCAGTTGGGCATGGGTCCTGTGCCCTGCGGGGTGGTCAGCACTTGGAGGGGCTCCCCTCTGCCATCTTTGCTCCCTGATGGAGCAGACAAACAGCAAAAGGTTCACAGAGACAACCTGAGAATAACATTGCTTGGGGCAAGATACACCAGGGCTCCAACAACGTCCAAGAGGAGGGCAGCAGCGCAGCAGCAATCTGTGCCAGGGGAAACTAAGTCATCCAGTGGTGCTGAAATAGCCTTTCGGGATCACAGGGGGTGCAAGCACCAGCCAGTGACAACAGGACCAACTAATGCCAGTGATAACCACATGGCAAAAGGCAAATGTAGGAACGTTACTAACAGAAATCAAGGCAATATGGCAGCATCTGAACCCAATTCTACAACTACAGGAAGTCCTGGACACCCCAACACACCAGAAAAACAAGATTTGGATTTAAAATCACTGGTCATGATGCTGTTAGAGGAACACAAGAAGGACATAAATCTCTTAAAGAAATACAAGAGAAAATGGATCAAAAGGTAGAAGCCCTTAAAAGGGAAACATGAAAAGCAGTTAAAGAAATTCAGGAGAATATGGGTCAAAAGATGGAAGCCAATAAGGAGGAAATGCAAAAATCACTTTAAAAAATACAGGAGAACTTGGGTCAACAGGCAGAAGTCATGAAAGAGGAATCACAAAAATCTCCTAAAGAACTACAGGAAAACACAAGCAAGCAAATGAAAGAACTCAACAAAACCATCCAGAATCTAAAACCAGAAGTAGAAACAACTAAGAAATCACAAAGAGAGACAACTTTGGAGATAGAAAATCTTGGGAAGAAATCTGGGGCCATAGATGCAAACATCAACAACAGAATACAAGAGATAGAAGACAGAATCTCAGATGCCAAAAATACCATAGAAACCATGGACTCAACAGTCAAAGAAAATGCAAATTGCAAAATGTTTGTAACCCAAAACATGCAGGAAATCCAGGACACAATGAGAAGACCAAACCTAAGGATTATAGGTATAGATGAGAGTGAAGATTTACAACTTAAAGGGCCAGCAAATATCTTCAACAAAATTATGGAAGAATACTTACCTAACCTAAAGAGAGAGATG
>BDUI01002720.1:13218-34013 GCA_002335545.1 Apodemus speciosus | reverse complement strand
CTGGTACAGACAAAGCTACACAAGAAACCCTGTCTCTTTATAAATACCTGAACCCAAGAACAAAAACAAAAACAAAAAAAAAATTAAATGATTCCTTATGATATTCTGCTAAACTCACAGACCAGAGAGACTTCATCCAGAAACTGATAGAAGCAGACACAGAGACCCACAACCAGATTACAGAGAGCCCTGGGAATCCTGGAGAGGACTGGGAGGAAGGACTGTAGGAGCCAGAGGGGGTCAAGAACACCACGTTAATATGGCCCAAAGAATCAATCAACAGGGCTGAGACAGAACCGACGATCAGGGAACCTGTATGGTTAACACCTAGGTTCTCTGCACGTATGCTATGGTTGTGTAGTTTTGTGTTCTTGCAGGATTCCTAACCATGGAAGTGAGGGTATCCCTGACTTTTTTTTTTTTTTTTTTTTTTTTTTTTTTTTTTGTTATACCATGTTTGATTGATATCCCTGGGAGGCTTCCTCTTTTCTGAAGGAAAATGGAGGAATGGACCTAGGGGAGAGAGGAGGTAGGGAGAGGGACTGGCAGGAATGGAGGGAGGGGAAACTGTGGTCAGGATGTAATATATGAGAGAACAACAACAACAACAACAACAACAACAACAACAACAACTGTATTAGCTAAGACACAGTATTTACCAATACTTTTAAAATGGCATTTACTAAGGGAACACTATCCAGTAGATGTGCACTAGTGAACAGAACAGCCTTGTTAATTCCTCCTTGTCCATAGTTAGCCTCTAGTGGCTTTAAGCGCAGGCCACACTGAGAACTGAATAGTCAGATAATAGGAAATGGTCCCCCTATGATAGACCACACTCCTTAATTCTCAGCCTTAGCAAGTGCTGTGGCATACGTGTTACTTTTACTAGTCAGAAATGTTTACTGTTTTTTTTAAAGTATAAAAATGTATTTATTTTTATTGTATATGCTTGAGTGTTTTGCCTGAAAGTGGACTGCACATGTGCCTGGTTTGAGGAGGCCAGAAGGGGGCGCTGGATCCCCTGGAACTGGACTTAAGGACTGTTGAAAACTGTTGGTGCTCGGGATCTTCCTCTGGAAAAACAGCCAGTAGTAACTGTTGAACCGTCTTTCCAGCTCCAGTTAACTGCTTTCTAACTGACAGTGACTATCAGTTACACAAATGTTGTCAAAAGAGGCCACCTCCTAGCTGAAACAGTCCATTCAAATAACTGGAAAGGGAATAATTTCATTGACAACAATCAGAACACAGACATCTCCGAAGGAAACTAGGCCAGTTTTACAGCTAAGCAGACAGTCACCTTTATTATCTTTTCCCCAAGCATGAGGACTCCTAAAAGGATTCACTTAAATTATGAAAACTTCCTGTGATTAGGGGTGATTGGATATCTGTGTCCAACAGACATAGCCAGTGTTGTCTATTTTGGAACCCGAACTACGATTATAATGTGGTATAAAAGGTGGTTGTCTGCTAGGGAGGCTTACTTCAGCTACCACTAGTTCTGTAAGTAATGAAGCAAGGGTCCACTAGCAGAAATTAGAGGCAGGCACGAAGTGAAGACTTTCTGAAATAGAAACCTGCTATTATACTTTAACTCAAAAACACACTGGAGTTTGCCTACTGGCTTAACAGGTATCATGTAAGTGAGCTCCTCTTTGACTCTCCAAGCCCTTTGTCACCTCCCCTTTCATCTCCAGGCTCACAAGTCAGCAGAGCCTTGGCTGTGAATGGTTTGTTTGGCCTAAGAATGGGATAGTACATTGTTTGCAATAACTGTGATTTGAACCAGACAAGTTATCGCTTATCAGAACTAACAGGCAACATTTGACTCTGAGTTTATGTCTCATGAGTTTTTATTAAATCCAGAGCAGGCACAAATCACTACTAGTATAGAAGACTTCTATTTGTCAGAACCCTTGTGAGAAAAAAACAGATGGGCCGAATTCAGGCTCCTTTAGACTTCTCACGTGATTGTGCTACACAACACATTCCAACCTAGCCGAATGAGGATACTTTGACTTTAGCTAGCAGTTTATATTGGCCCTTTGAACAGTCTCCTGTGAGGCTTCACATGAGGTAGCAGGCCTCCAGACTTTAACATCACATCAGCTGGACCCACAGAAGTAGAAAGTGGAAGGGTGGTTAGCAGGGGTCAGGCAGTAAGGGGG
This sequence comes from Apodemus speciosus, assembly GCA_002335545.1. Classification (NCBI taxonomy): domain Eukaryota; kingdom Metazoa; phylum Chordata; class Mammalia; order Rodentia; family Muridae; genus Apodemus; species Apodemus speciosus. The sequence continues at coordinate 31,842 of BDUI01002720.1, read as the reverse complement.
GCTGGAGAAAGGATGGACAACGATGACACATAATTGCAGCTAGATAAAAGGATAAGTTCAAGGGATCTATTATACAACATGACGACCATTGTTAATAACATACTGCAATCTTGAAAAATTAGGAGAGGGAAATGGAGAGGGAGATCTCTCACTGTGAATGCCAATTATTCCCTTTCAACTCCAGTTATTGAAACTTGCTCCTAACTAGATGCATGCCATACAGCTGGGCAGCCTCTTTTTGGCTTGATTCCATATTTAAGTACTTATGAAAAAAAACTGAGCAAGTTCTAGGACTGCAGACATTAACAATCATGCCTGATATTTTTAAAAACGTTTCAAAATAGCTGGACACACACACACACACAGAGAGAGAGAGAGAAAGAGAGAGAGAGAGAGAGAGAGAGAGCACATAAATTAGCTTCATCACTATCATGCTGATATTCTGCTGCCTTGTCCCACAGAGGACAGCAGTTTTCTTCTGCCAACCCCTCCACTCCGGTTTTCCACACCAAGCCTAAGATCCTACCTTATCTCCACACAGCGCCCTGGTAAAACACAGTCTATAACACAGCCCAGCACACAACTGGTGGTTTGGACCATCTGTGCAGATAGACGGTCATGTCTGTGGAGTCCTCAGAGGGGCAGGAAGAAAACCTGTTATCTTTGGTCAACTTCAGTCTTGACAGAATCAATGAAGGCTCAGTATGCCCTGGAAGAAGGATAAGACTGATGTCATCTGGAACAGCAAACTCAAGTGCAGCCAATCCCAGGTCAACATTTTACAAAGGTACCTACTCCAGTTAGACTTAGGAAACTGGCCTCAGCTTTATGTTGTGATATTTGGCACAATATCCATGAGAGGATAGTCCTCTCATTTCGGAGAGCCTCAAAGAGTCAGCACAGTTACAGGGAGATCCTCTCATCACAGTCCATTATGGGGCCAGCAGGCAAGCCACCACTGGTTGAGCRTGGCATTCTCTTATATTTTTGGTTGTGAGCCTAGCCTTTAACGGCTGGGTCATCTCTCCAGCCCAAGGCGGGCATCCTCTATCCTATTCAGGCCCTTTGCCTACCTAGTATGAAACCTAGGCAGGCTTACTGACTCCCCTCTTTAAACAGTCACTTCAAACTAATTCCAATTGTGTGTGTGTTTGCAAAACATGGTGCTACTGCTTGCCAGGTTCATGAGGCACGAGGAGAGACCAAAGTACATAATAGCACAGAACAGAACTTGCTAGTTTCAGTAATGTAATGATGTTTAAAGGAGAGAAAAAATAACCACAAGGTGGCAGTAGCACACAATAAACTTCATGTTAGCAACACGGGCCGGGCAGGTAGGTTTCATCCTGACAGTGGGAAGATACTGGGCCAAAGGGGGTGTGGGCTGTCTCAACATGGAACCTTCCAGGGGCTATAGGTGAAAGAACAGAAGGGAACCAACCCAAAACCAAGGGAACAAGGGATCTCCATGGGGAGAAGAGAATCAGAGTAAGCTGGAAGATCAGACTTACGTGTCTAGGTGATGTTCAGAAGCATGAGAGAATCTCTGGAGGCCAGTAGTAGCTTGGAGTCTTCTAGCCCAGGGCTTATCTTATTTTGGGTTAGCAAATGTTCAGTGCGGTTTCATAGTGGCCAAAAAAAAAAAAAAAAAAAATCTGTGTGCTACACCTGTAGTAATTGGATATATACATATCTGTGTTTAGAATTATCAGGCTTTTTAAAACTTACCCCACAACCAACAAGTTTTTGAGCTAATGGATTCTAATCTCTTCTGAGTAAGTAACAAGCAATCTACAGAAGCCACGTCTTTAACTCAATCACAAAGTGAGTAGCATTAATAGGTGGAGAGGGAAATGGAGATAAAATGTTATAAGGTCTTCACACTATCTGGGAAGAAGTTAAAGGAGCAATTTTAACTAATAAGTCAATAATACACAATAGTAAATACAAAGATGAGGCTGTATTTCTGTTATATGTATAATATAATAATGCTTCACATGTCTTTCAAAATTAGAGGCTTAAAACAACTATTTTATAAACCCTCTATTCTGTGGGCATGAGTAATTGGGTATGGGACAAATTCTTTTGGACATGGTCAGGCTGCAATTACTCCACAGTATGTGGTGTCTGTGGGAATTACTCAATCTACAAAGGAGTTCATGGGATGACTTGCAAGGGTCACATACATGGCACTATTTTATGGGGTACTCTGAACATCATTAGGTTGTTCTCTCAGGATCGTCAGTATCTTCCCCTAGAACAAAACAGAAACTTCTAGATTTAAGATTGGACTGCTTGGTTGGGGCTCAGTGGGAGAGGACGCGGATGCCTAGTCCTGCTAGGACTAAATGTCAGGGTGGGCTGGTATAAGGTGGGGGGGGGGCAATCCCTTTCTCTAAGGAGAAGGGGAGAGGCTAATTGAGGAAGGGATTTGTAAGGGTGGGACTGGGAAGGGGGTTTTAATTGGGATATAAGTGAATAAAAAATATATTATTGATAAAAAAAAAAAGACTAACCCTGGAGTCACCGTAATATTTTTTTGCTATGCTTTTTCCCCCCTAAAGCAAGTAACAAAGACAACATAGATTAAAGGTGTAGAGGAGACTCTCCTCCTTCTCTTCCTCCTTCTACAGCACTGTATATTGAACCTAGGATCTAAATACGCTTAGGCAAGTGTTCTGTCACTGAGCCATATCTCTGGCCCTGTGGGGATGTTTGTCCTGAGAAATGCTGTTTTAAACTTACCTATACGATCAAACTTTCACATAACCCATAACCAAGCTAATAATGTGCTTTGAGATCATTTATAACTATGCATACATTCTGCTTACACACTATGTATTCAACCTGTTGAAAATTAACTGACCTCTAAGAAAAACACTATAATCAATCTTACTATGCTTTCAACACCCTGATGTACCATGTTCCCTATTTTTCCTTTGTGAGCCGTTCATACCCGTGACTCAGATTAATGTATGTGTACACAGCATTTGGTAGCTAGCCCAAAGACCATTCGATTGAAAACAACCCTCATAAAACATCAAGAAAAATGCTGAAATCAACAGATAGGCATAGACCGATAACATGTTTCTGGCTTTTTGTGCTGTTCTGAGTCAATAGGACCCCAAACTAATTTCCTCCCTTGTGAAAGTCCTATTCATATTCACGTGCTGTCCATAAACAGAGAGGATACCCTTTGTCCAAGTTCAGAGCAGTGGAGAGAGATGAGAACTCTTCTGAACAAACCCTGCCCACATGGTTACTATAACAAGGGTCAGTGCTTTTGCTTTTGCATTGTTCCAGAACCCTTTTTTATTTTTAAAATTTGAAACAATCTTGCTAAGCTAACAAGGATGATCTCAAACTTACTTTGTGGCCTAGGCAGGCCTTTTGTGATCCTCTTGTGTTAGAATCCTGGGCAGCTCGGATTAGTGCTCCTGTCAGCCCAAACTCTTGAAGAATGGAGACACATGTGCGGAGATAGAGGGAAGGAACTGGTAAAGGCCATCACTAGAAGCTGAAATCAAAGCTGGTGCAAAGAGATATAAGGACTAATAGGAAAATACTCAAATAATTGAAACAAAATTTTTAGAAAGGTAAATGCAGGAGACAGAACGTGAGATGAATGGAAAGCAAGTGGTAAATTGGAATTTTACAAAAGAAAGATCTAATGATTATATTGAATGCAATTATGCTACAGACTACAACAAGACAGAGCAGTAGAATGAAATTACAAAAATAAAAATGTCACCTATAGGAAATATTATCTTAAATATGAGGTTATAGAAATCTTAAAGGTAAAGGGARGGAAAAACACATCATATAAAAAAACTAATAAAATTATGTTTTGTGGTAACAATAACATTAGTCAACATGAGCTCATTTAAATAAACATGAGATACACAAAGACATATTATCATAAAATTGTCACTGCATTATGAAGAAAGCAATTCTAATTCTGTATGCATTTAGCAGCAAAACAGTATATTATATTAAGCAAAAGTTGACACAATACAGGGTAGCAGAATAACATTCTCTCAAATATATCCACATCCTAATTACCAGGACCTCCAGACATATTATATTMCATGGAAAATAAAGAAATTAATGTAGTGGATAAAGTTAAGGTTGCTAATCACCTGGTCATAGAACATAAAGCTTATCCCAAAGGAGCCAAGATAATCTCAAAAATAGAAGAGGGAGGTAGAAGAGACAGCATGGCACTGAGGAATCCTCTACCGTAAGCTGATTTGATTCTTTCTGTGAGGTCCATTTTCCGTTTTCTGAGGACCATCCAGGGTGATTTCCTAAGTGCTTTGATCATGCGTCCACTAGCAGTACATAAGCATTTCTCTCGTATTCTCACCAACATAAAGAAAAGCTATGTGTGTGTCTAGAAAAAAAACAAATCTACAAAGATTAAAAAAATACTAATCATTGCCTCAGAATGGGGTCGAGAGAGAAATGGTGAGTGACTAATCCTAATGAGTATGGGATTTATTTTGGCTGTGATCAAACAAGATTTTGTATATTTCCAACACTCAACTAAACATTAAATTAGATGTGCCAGCCGATGAAAGAAGAGAGAAATTACTTAAGACTACATAAGGCTAGAAACAACTGTTTTATTACTTGAGAATAAATGATTAGAAGATGCTATAGATTCGCCGAAGCCAAAGGAGAATTTGTTGGGCAGAGTACTAGAGCAGAAAAGGTTACACAGAGAGAACTCCAACTACAAGAGGGACTGAGAGGGCCCTCCCTACTCTGTAGCTCAGGTTGACCCCGGAATTCATGGCAATCCAACTGCAGAAACCTCCCAAATGCCAGGTTTCCAGGTATGAACGCCATGCATTTGCAATAGGTTTCAATTATTCAGCTTAGCACTGATAAGTGCACCCATGTTGATTCTATTGGAAAAAATAGAAAATAGAAAAGAAAAAAATCCCTGAAACCAATACAGGCGCAGAAATGGCCAACGATCCAGAGTAGGAAATTTTGTTGTAAAGTATGTTAAGAAATCTAGAGTTTGTTTTTTATCACCCCCGTTCAGAAGCGGGACATTTTTTTTCTAAAATAATTGTTACTCTACCTTCATCTAAAGAAGCTTAAAAGTAAAGCCCAAAGAGATCAAACTGTTTTAAAATAAGTTAACTTAATATGAAAGCAAACCTCAATAGTATTTATAGGAATAACATTTTTAAACACCACGTAAGTCCCTAGATGAAAATGAGTCCTTGCCCAAGTAGAAAGTAAATGTCAAAGCAGCATTATAAACTGGCTGAACTTTGAATGTGCATACACTAATCTCCTAAGTAAAGGTCGCAGGCATACGGCAGAGGTTAGACACCAGCTCTGTCCAAACACTTGGTGAACAATAACTTACATTGACACAGAGGCACCTCCAAGGAAACCAAACTAGAAATTTGAAGACACCTTGAAGGTAATGACAGAATCAATAAAACAAAAAACAAACAAACAAAAAGACTAAAAAAATGGATTATCGACCAAAAGAGTGGTACAGCGAAGAGCAAAAAAACCCACCAATAATCCATAATTCTTATCATATAGTATTGAAAAGCACAAGTTTTAGAATTTAAAAGTATGGCAAATAGCTGGCCATAGTGGTGCAGACCTTTAAGCACTCAGGAGGCAGAGGCAGGACAGGAGGCCAGCCTGGTCTACAGAGCAAGTTATAGGACAGCCAGGGCTGTTACACAGAGAAACTTTGTCTTGAAAAACAAACGAAAGAAAAAGTATGGCAAATAAAGACAGGTCGAAATCTCTTCAGCAGGCACTGTCTGGAACCAAAGTAAAAGGTAAGGTGAATTTAAAATATGTGCCCATATGCAAATAGTCTACCCAAAACAGATAAACACATGGATTTAAACATAGCTGATTAATGCTAATTACATCGATAGTTGACATTCTTAACGTCTAATTTTTATTTTATTATCTTTATTTTCTGGGGTGTATAGCTGCTTTAGTCAAGCCTGCTAGCACAAACTGCTTGGAAATTCAAGGCCTGACTGGGCTATGTGTGTGCTCAAGGCAAGCCTTGGCAACTTAGTGAGACTTGGTTTCATCACAGGAAGTAAGAGGAAGGGTGGGCATTCGCAGAGGTTTGCTAGGAGAACTGGAGCCCAACTTGGGTTTATTTGTTCTTTTCAAGCTTGAAAATCTGTTAAAGCTGCAGGCAAATTCCTTTCACAATAAGAGTTCTTAGAAACCTATTAGCTTCACAGACCCTCAAACTCCTCGCCAAGGAAACAGCCTTTGGACTGCTTTGGGAGGCACTGCCACTGGTTTCAACCACTCTCAGAAAGAAGCTTGCCTCCTCAGTAACCAGGACGGGTGCAAACATCTTTAAATAAGTTATCTGCTTGGACACGGGTATTCTCTTCTTAGAACATGCAGAGAGGTAACAAGTCTCAGCCATCAGGCGAGTGGCTCAGCAGCAGTTTTACAGGGAGTTTGTGGGATCCTCCGAGTCAGCACATGCTCATTTACTGAACCCACAAACATAGCTGGAAGTGGGGAGGGAATGTTGGGGGGGCAGGGAATCTGCTACATTCCCAATCAGCCTCTTTTACCTTGGTGAAAGTTCAACTTATGGTTCTTAGTCTCATTAATAAAACAGAAGCTCGAGAACAATTTTATTAGAGGTTTAAAGAAAATACCCCAAAGCAAACAAACTGTAAATCTCAGCAGGTGGCCATAGGAGGAGAATGGAGGATGMGTGGACTGGTATTACAAATTATTTCCCCGCCAAAGAAAACTCCTATAAGTTTCTGTATTTGATGGAGAAAATGATATATACTTTTCTAAAAATAGATTATTTTATAATTATTTTATTTACATCCCAAATGTTGCCCTCCATCCTGGTTCCCCCTCCCAGAGTTTTTCACCCCCTCCCGTTTGCCACTGAGAGGGTGCCCTCTCCTCAGGCATCCCCCTTCTCTGGGGCATCAAGTCTCTACAGGACTAGGCACATCTTCCACTGGGGTCAGAAAAAGCAGTCAGTCCTCTGCTACAAATGTGTTGTGGGGCCTCAGAGCAGCCCACGTATGCTCTTTGATTGGTGGCTTGGTCTCTGGGAGCTGCCCCAAGTCCAGGTTGTTCTTCCTGAGGTTGTCATGCCCTTCCGGTCCTTCAATCCTTTCCCTAACTCTTTCACAGGGATCCCTGACCTCAAATATACTGTTTCTTAAAAGGCTTGGCTACAATACCGTGTCTTGGTTATTTTATCTTCACTCAATCTTAGCCAAAAGGCCTAGGGTGATTGACCATCAAATCTTAAACATCTAGCAGAAACAAATACAATACTGATTGGCTATCAACCCAGAAAAAAAAAAAGATATTTACTTTCATCTTACCAGTAAATTTAAATCCATTTATTTATCAAAGATTTACCCATATCAGGTTAAATAAAAGATATTTGGGCTAATTTATCCTTTTTAATTTATATGAGTACTCACTATAAACCAATTTGGTAACACAGAAATATACACTCACTTGTAGAGATAAAATACATAGAATAGACAAAAAGCCCAAAGATTTTATAGATTTCATTTAAATTTATCTTTTGCCAGTTGAGAGCTTCCCCCTGCCCCGAAAGGTCAGAACTAATGATTTCCCATGGACCTCTAAGCAATCTTTAATGCTAAATCTTTACTCTCAATGATACGGAAGTTACTAGAAACAAGGTAAAAATTTTTTTCATTTCAAAGACAAACTTATAAATATGATTGAAAGGCTTCCTTAGTTCTTTTCCTATTGCTGTGACAAAATACCACGACTGAAGCAATTTACAGAAGAAAGCATTTGCTTGGGTTTCAGAAGGTTAGCGTCCTTGATGGTGGAGTGTAGCAGGAAATATTTAAAAAAAAAAAAAATGCCCTGCTAACCCTCCTGGCCCGCCAGGCCTCAGCACCAAGTCCCAGCAGGGTCCTGCTCAGCATCGTTCTGGGGGTTCTTGCTGCTGAGCTAATCTCTCCCAGCTAGTTCCTACTGCATCCCAGCTGTGTTTCCTCTCAGTTACAGACCCTGTAATTGGGGGACCCACATTATAGTAACCAGGTAAATCAAAACTCTTAATGCTTAGTTAGCCAATTAGATTTATGTATATTAAACTTACAAATACAAGATGCCAATTTGCAATGATAAAAGTCTTAGCCCAATTTCTAACCTCTTAAAAACACCAGAAAAACATCTGAAGCCATCTTGAATCTCCGACCTCCCATGTGCCTCCTCTTCATGAGCACTCACACAGCCTGCTCTCTACAACTCCTAGCTCCACCTCCTCTTTCCTGTCCAATCACGGGCTTTTCACTGTCTCAATGTGATTGGACAGGAAATATCCTGCAACAGTGGAGCAATGCCATGGTGGCAGAAATAGCTGAGAGCTCACATCTTGATCAGCAAGCAGGAGGCAGTGAGAGCTACTGGGAATGGCATTGGTCTACCTCAAAGCCTGCTCCCAATGTCATGCCTCTTCCAACAAGGCCTCCCGATCCTTCCCTAAACTTTCCACCAACTAGGGACCAACTATTCAAACATGTGAGCCTATATGGCCTACTCTCATTTAAACAGCCAATGAGAAGTTTATATAAAAGCAAAAAGGTCAAAAGGTGAAGCTTACTGTGTATACTTAAGTCCATATTGTTTCTTATTTAAGAACTAACAGAACAGGGCATATGGCTCAGTCTCAAAAGTTCTTACCTGTGGTAGTTTGAATGGCTCCATATGCTCATATATTTGAATACTTGGACCCAGTTGGTGAAATTATTTCACCACAAAGCAGAGGCCTATAGAAAAGATTTCCCCACATTGCTGTAACTTGCTTACCTCATAATTCCACCTATGTATATTAAAAAGCATCTTTATTTATAATCTGAGTTCTGCAAGTATAAAAGTTCATGACACTGTCAACACATTGGAACGTAGTATTTGAAGTAACATAAATCTGTTTTTGGGTCATGGTCAATCATATTTGGATCTGGAATGAACTAATTCCTATTCCCTTTTGAGCTTAGTTTTCTTTTCTTTTTTTTTTTTCCATAACCACTATACTATTGTCTGACATCTTTCTCTTCAGATCCCATATTTATTTTATATATATTTAAGTGCTCCAATGATGAGATCATAAATTCTTGTGATTGTTATATACTTTGTTGTTCGTTCTGAGCTACGATCTATGTTATTTGTTTTTCCCTGGTGCTATGTATGGTGGTTAGAATAGGTATGGCCCCCATATATTCATGCGTGTCAATGCTTGGCTCATAGGGAATAGCTCTATTAGGTGTGGCCTTGTTGGGTTAGGTGTGGCCTTGTTAGAGGAAGTGTGTCACTGTGGAGGCAGGCTTTGAAGATAGGCTCTCCTAGCTACCTTTGGATCAAGATGTAGAACTGCCTGCAGACTGAAATACTTTTTGCCATTATGAGAATGGTCTAACCCTCTGAAACTGTAAGCCAGCCCCAATTAAATGTTTTCCTTTATAAGAGTTGCCTTGGTCATGGTCTTGCTTCACAGCAATAGAACCCTGACCCAAACAGTATGTTAATATATCCTGAGAAAAGCAACTAAAGGTGTCTTTGTAGGGTTTTTGTCAACTAGGCACAGGCTACAGTTACCTGGGAAGAGGAACCTTCACTGAGAAAATGCTTCTATCAGATGGCCGATAGGCAAGTCTGTACTGCATTTTCTTGATTAATGACTGACATGGTGGGGGGGGGGGACCCAATTCATTGGGGTACATGACATTCCTGGGCTAGTGGTACTGTGTGGTATAAGAAAGTAGACTTGGGCGAGCCTTGAAGAGAGCAAGCCAAAAAGCAGTGTTCCTCCATGGCCTCTGTCTTAGTTCTTGCCACCAGGTTTCTGCTACAGGTTTTTTACTTTTTTTTTTTTTAAAAAAAAAATCATATATATTATTTTGATAGGTTTCAAAACCTTTTATACTTGAAAGAATGCTAAGGAATGTAAATGAAATAAAATCAGTGGATGGTTTCTGCGGGTCAGGATCTCAGTTGCTAAGGTAAAAGTCAAGATCACAGGAATGTAAGGTATCTTTACAGTACATGAAGCTAACAGTTTCATTTAGGTTGATCAGAAAATGTCTGGGGAAAGGAATGAGGCCATATCCAAGATCATAGCCCTCCAGACCTTGAGCCTGGATCAATGCTATTTTAATATAAAATATTTTTATAAAAAAGATTACTAGAGAGAAGGCTCAGTCAGAAGTGTCTACAACACAAGCCTGTGAACCTGCACTCAGATCCTCACCATTGACAGAAAAGCAAGGTACAGCACTGAAGTGGGGGCATGCAGATGTAGGTGGAGCCCAGAGGCTGACCAAATCACGGACCTTCTGTTCAGTGACAGACCGTCTCTATAAATACTCCAGAGAACAGACAAGGAAGATACTTAATGTCAACCTCAGGTCTCCACACACATGCACTTGCGCACACACCCCACCAAAACATATATAACGGGGTGGGCTGCAGAGGGAGAGGGACACCAACATCGTTATTAATTGTGCCGGGATTCTAGCAGCCAGAGGTATCCAATTGGAGGTGATGGGCTCCTTTTCATTTTCATGTCCTCATAATTTTCCATGTCTTCCTGTCCTGCATCACCACTATGCCAAGTTTTCTGTTGGTGGTGGTGGTGGTGGAGATGTTGTTTTGTTTTTCAGTATTGGGGGTTGAAATTTGGGCCTTACTTATGCCATGCAAATGCTCTAATCATACTGACCTATATCCCCAGCAGGACATTTTAAGTAAAAAGAAAAAAATGTTATTTATTAGCTGGTACATATAAACTGCTGCATGTTAATGGGATGAGATATATTTCATTAAATGTCTATGTCCTGAAATGTTTAAGTCAGAGGAAATGTATGTGTCCCTTCCAACAGACCATTTCTTTAGATTAAAACATTCAAATCATTCTTCTAGCAATTTTTACAAAAAGTAGAGCAAATTATTGACATGTATAATTGCCTCACTGTAACATAGGATGGGAGTCATTCTTAGTCGTAGAAGCAACAGTAACTTTGTAGGTATTGGTCAATATGCGTGCAGCCTCCCTCCCTCCCTCTGACACTCCCCAGCCCCTGGTATCACTAACACCAGGGAGTTCAACTTTTCTAGATTCTACTTATCAGTAACATCACCTGGCACTTATCTTTCTCTGCTTGGTTTATTTCACTTAACATAACAATCTCCAGTTCTGTCCACATTGTTACCAGTGACAATATTTCCTTTTTTCTGCTTAATAGTATTCCTTTGTGTACTGCGTATATGTATTGCCACATGTTCAAGGACATTCTGGTCTACATAGTGAATTGCAGTCCAGTCAGGGGTTACATAGCAAGACTTTGCCTCAAAACAAACGAACAAAAAACCAAAGCCAAAAAATAATAAAGCAAATAGGACAGTTATTCAACAATTAGTTGGTGATGTTCTGGTCCCCATTAAAAGTTTTGGTCTAATTGAAGACCAAATTTTCTTTGTCAGAATTAGCCAGTCCAGAATGCTCTAAAATAAGATTTTAAGCTCTTTAGAGAGGTTGAGTCGGGGAATGGTGAATGCCATCACTGTATAAAAAAAAAAAGTGATGGGAGATTTCTCTCAACTGAGTTTATATTCATGGATATACATAGCATTAAATGACTGGCATATTGCAAATAAAATCAACATTTTTCTCTAGCTACCATTCTTTCTTCCATACTACTGATTTGCTGTTGTGGTTTCTTGTTTGTCACTATTTTGAGCATGTTAAGTACTATAGAAAATTGAGACTATTGATTTTTATGTCTGTCATGTGTGTTGAGAATAATACTGATACTCTTGTATATCTAGTTACTGTTTAATCTAAAAAGAGAGAAAGAAATACAAGTCTTGGTGTTGAATATGTGAAATAATGAGGGAGCTGCCCCTGGCGATAATGTCACAGCTTTAACCTCCTTCCTGAAACAACTGAAAACGAGAATCAGTGAAAAAGCAGCCATTGTCAGTGATTCGGTTTCAGGCATACAAGACCTTGCTGGTAAAGGAAGAGTATCAATGCTGGTAGCAATGAGATGCCCATACATTTAAGGCAAATCTCAATTTAGCACTCCCTCCTTAATAGCAAGGAGGACAGTTGACAGAACTGTTGGACAGAAGAAGAAAAGGATCAACTAGACTGAGCACTAAAAAAGAGAGATTCAAAGAGACAGACAGACATACAGATAGATAGAGATACATAGAAGGTATCCTCTTGTATCTCCAGAAAACTGAGGATCAGTGCACTTTCTCTGAGGAAGCGAAGTCTACAGGAAAATATAACAGGGTCAGAAGGAACACTGGTGCTATTACAAGTTTATAAAAACTTCTGTTTTCCAATCAAAGTTGAAAATATCATGTTATACACCCACTGGTTGTGTAAAGCACTAAGAAGGCTACTGTAGTGCTAAATTACACACAATTCACATGCTGATTAAGGATATGCTGCCTAAATGTAAAAGTATAAATTGATTTATATTGCCTTAATGTGAACTACAACAAAATACAAAATACTTACCACTGTCAGTTACTTTTCTATTGCTGTGATAAAATAACATGACAAGTCATAGAAGGAAGTGTTTATGTGGCAGCAGGCAGGCATGAGGACTAGAGGCAGAAGTTAAGAGCTGAGGGCTCACACCTTGAACCATACRAAGCCAGGAGACTCACTGGAAAGAGAACATAGCTTTTGAAATCTCAAAGTCCACCTTCAGTGACATACGTCCTCCACTACGGCCACACCTCTTCACCCAAACACTTCAACCAACTAGGTATCTAGCATTTGAATGTCTGAGACTTATGTGGGACATCTCTTTCAAACCACATCAAGATATTTTATACTGAACAAAATAATAATCAGAATGTACTTTAGCCAATCAAAAAGTGTGGGGCATGTAAAGGTAGAGGTGAAGCGTACCTGAGCTTGTCCCATGACCATATGTGCATCATGATACATGCATTTACACACACACACACACACACACACACACACACACACACACACACACACACACCACTCTGATTTTCAGGAATCAATAACAAATCAAATACCAATAACAAATCAAAACAGGCTAGTTTAAAACATTGTTGACATTCTCTTCATGTGGTTGTCCCTCATAGATTTATATATTTGAATGTTTTGTTCCCAATTAATGGGACTGTTTTGGAAAGGATTAAGAAGTGTCTCCTTTTTGAAAGAAGTATGTCATTGGAGGGCTTTGAAGTTTCAAAAGCAGGCGCTCTTCTCAGTGCTCACTGCCTATTTAAACACAGACTCAAGAATTGGGACTCTACAGTTGGTAATGACTGCCTCACTTTTGGAGGGTTAATAAAGTCTATCCACAAAACCCGCCATGGCATCTTTAAAGATTCATTTTTACTTTGTGTTTTTGAGTGTTTACCTGCAGGTATGGTAGCGCACCATGTGGACGCAGGCCCAAGGAGGACAGAAGATGATGTCATATTCCCTGGAGTTGGAGTTACAGACTGCTATTAGCTGCTGTGTGGATGCTGGGAATGAAACCCAGGTCCTCTGCAAAAGCAGCAAGTGCTCTTAACCACTGAGTCATCTCTCCAGTCCCTTTGCATAGCTTTTCAAGTTAGACAGCTATATAAATGAGGATATCACATTGCAGTTATTAGAGTGGTTAAAGTTCGAATGAACCAACAGTACTAGATGCTAATGATAATATTGATCAAACTGAATTCCAATAAACTGTTGTGAAATGGAAAATGGTACATTACTTTGAAAAACTTATGAAAAATAGTCTTTTGAAATTCAGCAAGAACCTAGCATATATTAGATAATTCTACTTAGAATTATTTGACGAAAGAAATGAAGATATATATCTACACAAGGACTAAAATGAATATTTTCATAGCAGTTTGTCATAATTATAATAGTTCAAAACAGGATAGACTCTAGCTATCTATCAACAAGTAGAAAATACAATCATAAATAGCACAACACCCAGAGGGAGACGTGACTTGGCTACAGAGTGCGTACTGCTCTAGCAGACAAAAAAAAAAAAAAAAAAAAAAAACAGATATTTATATCAGTCTCAGTGACAGGACACAGGAAAGCAATTAAAGGTATAATATGATTGACGACCTGATAACATGAACTTTGGTTATAAATAATAAAAAGTGTATCTTATTTTCACTTGCATTTTAAGAGATCCCTGACATTGAAAACAAGAAATAATGTTTTCTTGCACGCAAAAAGGAACACAATAAACCTCAACAAAGGCAATTTCTCTGTGTGAATGTATTTGGGCTTTCAGCCCAGCATGTAAAGGAGGGTGGAGGTGATACATCTTTAGATCCCTATCAAACGGCCGACTCCCTGGAGGCTAAGAGAATACTGAAGAGGGTCAGTAAGAGCCTGAGGACAGGGCACAGTCCTGCACTTTGGACATGGCATGACCTTTGCACTCGGGAACTAAGAGGAGCTGTGGATGGCTCCCTCAACAAGATAAAGTCACTTCAAAATTCTAGCACGGAGGGAGGAAGGGCTTCCATAGCCGCATCTGTACCTGAGGAGCTACTGGCAACTGGCAGGTGCTGGGGGAGGGAAGAGTTCTTTCTCTCCAGAAGTGCGGTTATTGAAATATTGTCTGTACTTCAATGGATCATCTCACGGCCATGCACATACAAGCATGAATTAGACTCAGAGGGTTAAAACATAAACATATAAAGCAACAACAACAAAAGGATTAAGTAAAATGCTGAACAAAATTGAAAGCAACAGGTCTGTTTAGTTCAGTCGCAGAATTGAAATCACAGGGCCAAATTCGTGCCTCCAAGATGGGAGAACTGGAAATGAGTAGTGATGTAGAACATATGGAAGATAAAACAGCCAGAGAAACAACTTCTATGGGGACAAGGACAGAAGATTGCTAGAACTAGAATTTGAATAAGCAAACTTAAACATCTTTTAAAGAAACAAAAATGAGAAATGCCTGTATGTTAGCTCTATTTGTTCAAATTCTGTTGTACTTTACCTTGTGTGTGTATAGACAAGTTTCTGATAATCTTTTTCTTCTTGATAAACCTTCTGTAGCAAGTCTTGCATTTCTTGGCAGCTCATTGCAAAGGAGTCTGAGAAGTGTGGCCCAACAGTAGGGAGTGCCCACATCTTTCTGAGATTTCTCCCAGGGAGCTGCACTAAATTTGCACAGTACAGATTAGAGAAAAGTCCCTCAAACTCCTGACAAGGGTACAAACCATACTACTATGAAATACATCTGAATACTCACTCTCAACTGTGCTCAAGTAAAGCTAGGATGCAGGGATGCGTGCCTGTAATACAGGCACTCAAGATACAGAGGCAAGAGAGGACAGCAAGTTCCAGACCAACCTGGGGTACAGAGCAGGGCTCTTGCTAAAACAACAAAAATCAACCAACAGAACAAAAGTACATAAACACAGAACACCAAAAGAAAGGGTGGGAAAGAGAGAAACAGAAGAAGGGAGCTGGAGTAGAGAGAGAGAGACAGAGACAGAGAGACAGAGAGAGAGACAGAGAGAGAGAGAGAGAGACAGAGAGACAGAGAGAGACAGAGACAGAGACAGAGAGACAGAGAGAGAGAGAGAGAGAGAGAGAGAGAGACACTGAGGACATGCAGCAGAGTGTCAGACTATTTCTCCTCCCTATCATCTTATTGTCATATCTCTAAAGGCCACTGTATCACTGCTCACTTTTCACAGTACATGATGTCCCTCTTAAAAAAAATGTTGTAAGACAGTGGTGGTGGTGCACGCCTTTAGTCCCAGCACTTGAGAGGCAGAGGCAGGCGGATTTCTGAGTTCAAGACCAGCCTGGTCTATGACAGCAAGGACTACACAGACGCTATGTCAAAAACAACCAAATTAAAAAAAAAAAAAAAAAAAAAAAAAAAAGAAAAAAACAACAAAATAATAATAATGTTTTTTTTTTCTTTTCAGTTTTGTCAATACCTTAAAAATATTATATATCTTCTTACCTCCCTACTCACCTCGCTTCTTTCAGTTTATACAAGATCTGAACAGGTTTAAAGCAGACAAAACCCCTGTACTGAGAAGGGAAAGTGGGTGGATATTTGAGTTCAAGGCCAGCCTGGCCTATACACAGGACAGCCAGAGCTACTCAGAGAAACCCTAGTCTCAAAGAACAAAAAAAGAGGTTGCAAGAACTCGAGAATGCTGGCAGTTTAGATCACAGGTTTAAAATAGCTACAGTTAATATGGACAGGGTACTGCACAGTAATGAAAAAGTAGACAATACAAAAATAGATGGTTGTTATAGAAAAACTAAAAGTGATACATATATTGATTAGCTTGTCCCAAAGAAACAAACTTAATTTTCTTTCAAAATAAAAGAACAAAATGGAATTCAAAACAACCCAAAACTCCATAAGAAAATGAAATGAAACAAAAATGGTACACACAAACACAAAACCATGAAGTCCACTTTGTTTTGGACTTGCAGAGGTCTGCCCGGAGTATACTTAACATACCAAAGACGTGCCACTGTAGGAAACTGATTTCCCTTTTCCCAGCAAGGATCAATTACAAACGGCTTCTTGGTTACAGGTGCGCTTCGTGCCCACTTCCCCTTCTCAGTGCAGGCGTCTTGTCTGCTTTAAAGCTGTTCAGAGCGTGTGTACACTGAGAGAAAGGGAGAACATGAAGGTGGCTGGGTAGGGAGGCGCGGGTATCTGAGAAGACCACGGGAGTGAAGAACACAATTAGGACAATATGTAGTATTTTAAAAGTCTTCACAAAACTGAAAAAAAGAAACTCGCATTTATTATTATTATTTATTATTATTATTGTTGTTGTTGTTGTTGTTGTTGTTTCTGACATAGGATGCATGTAACCCTGGCAGTCCAAAATTCACTCTGTAGACCAGACTGGCCTCAAACTCTCTCAAGTACTGGATTAAAGGCGTACACCATGACAACCAAACTTACTATATTTTATTACTTACTTTCTACTCATTTTTTAGACTTAATTGAGGTATGACTGACAAAACTGTCAAAAAAAATACAATGTGGTAATTTGCTATATCTGTACACTATGAAACGATTACCAAAGTAAAATCAGTTAACACATTTATCATATCATCTTTTCAATACTTTAAGAAACATTTTAAGATCCTTTTGGTTAGCAGATTTCAAGCATGCTATACTGTATTAGTAATTGCAGTCACCATGTTGTGCAGTAATGTTGTGCACTAAACATTTAGAACTAATTCATTTTATAACTGAATATTTGTCAYTTTCCAAAAACATCTCCCCGTTTCCTCTATCCTTAAATTTTGGCAACTACTATGTTCCAATTGATTTCTTAGTTTGATTCTTTTTAGATAACACATATAAAGTGATTCCATAGAAGAATGTGTTCTCTATTTGGCTGATTTCACTTAGTATAGTACCTTCTAATTTTTTCTATGTTGTATCAGGAAATATGCCTTTTTTATTTTTTCCTTTATGCACTCATACATAGGTACATAGCAGGTCAGTTCTTCATCATGGCAGCTGTAAGCCATTCTGAAATAAGTAGAGTGGTGTAATGATTTAAAATATGATTTCAGGTTGGGAAGATGGCTCAGCAGGTAATAGCGCTTGCAGTTCTTTTAGTAGAACCAAGGTCAGTTCCCAGCATCACCATCAGGTCACAATTCCCTGTAACTCCAACTTCAGAAGATCTGACACTCTCTTCTGATCTCCATGCGCACTGAAGCAACTGCATATGCGCCCCCCCCATACATATAAACAATAAAACCTTTCTTTAAAAAAATAAATTAATAAGGACAGGTATGGTGGCACATGCATACCTTTAATCTAGAAGGCAGAGGCAAAGCTTGCCAGATCTCTTAAGAGTGAGGCCAGCCTAGTAGTTCTAAGCCAGCCAGGTCTACACAGTGTGATCCTGTCTCAACGAACAAATGAGTATGAATTAAAAACAAGGAATACACTTAGTAACATCCTTTCCCAAATAGACAGATAAATTAATAAATAGAAATAAAGGGAAATGCTTGTTTCATTTTGTCATAATCCCTTTTAGGATTATCCTGACTCTGAATGAGACAGTAAGTACAAAGATTCTGTGTATAGTAGTGATTCAATAATGTATACAGAAATGACATTCTGAACCCTTTGATTCTATTTGTAAGATCTTGAGTAACCTCCATATTGTTTTTCACAATAGTTGTTAACAATTTACTAAACCAGCACAACCCCTAACAACAATCTAAACATTTGTCCTTACACCCACGTACAAGTGGAGTTCTCACCCCGCAGCAAGGAAACTTCTTTGTACCAAGCACAGCAGATATGTGATTTGCAAATGTTCTCTTCTGTTCTGGAGGCTGCATTTCAATATTCTTGTTTCCTCTGTTTCAAAGGTTTTGGCTTGGTGAAGGTCACTTGTTTGTTTTTGTCTTTGCTGCTTAAGCCTTTATAGTCACGTTCAGCAAACTGTCACCAAGACACCAAGATCCACCTCAAAGAGGTTTTCCCTTATATTTTCTTCATGGAGTTTTGTGATTTCAAGATTTACATTTAGTTTTTGAGCTGTTTTTAATTTTTCTAA
>BDUI01002718.1:80113-90497 GCA_002335545.1 Apodemus speciosus | reverse complement strand
TAAACTTTAATGTAGGATTTGTGTTTATTCTCATTGAATATGATTAGTATGTATTTAAAAAGATATTTTAATATCTGTGAATCTCCTGTTCTGTCCTAGAAGGCAATGCCCAGTCTAGAGCCAATAAGTCAGTAGCCTAGATTACTTTCYYGCATTCCTATTCCTCTTTGAAAACCAAGCCAATTTGGGGATCATTTGACAAATTTATCTTTGCCTTYGTCCTTCCTTTACCCTCACCATAATTCATCTGCTCACTTTTAAGTCAAACTGTGATAACGATTGCAACTAAAGATCCATTATTTTAATTGACAAGTTTCAACAGCAGATTGCAATGTGCTGCTATTTTCGGTGACTTGTTCAGCAGACACGAGTGTTTGTGGGGGGTTCTATTAATAGTAGTTTTAGAAATAGCAGGTGAGCAAYTCTACTTTGAGTGGGGAAGGAAGGGTGACTTTGGGATGGGACAGGTTGGGGGTGGGATAGAGTTCAAGGTGAGGASCCATGACATTTAAAAGTAGAATATRAATTTCAATAGCAATGAAATAAACCCATGCCTTGAAGTAGCTTCACGATTTCTTAATCCCTAGGTCTATCTGTGTGTGTTCCTTAATGGTTTCTTATGAACATTCTCCATCCAGTTTTATTTTTCCTGTAGATGACTTTGAACTCTTCTCTAAACCACCTCTCTACAAACCAGTACAGTTTCAACAAGAAGGGTCCCTCTGCTTGGTGATTTTCATGTTAGTGGCAAGACTAGTGTGTCCTTTTGCTGCTGGGAGCTCACATTTTGAATTATAACTTTACCTTTATTTAATAAGGATCCCTGCATTGCTAAATCTTGAACAGAGAAAATTCACTTTGATGCTATATTTCAATCCATAGGAGGTCCAACCCCCACCATCCCCTCTGGCTTCTCCATCCATTTCCCTGTTTCCTCTAGGATCATTAGAACAGAGTGATTGAACTCTGGTTTCGCTGGAGCTGGCATCCTGTGAAGTTCTTCGCTATGAGGCTAAACATCTGCCTAGGTATTTCCGTGCTCTGTTCTGGCTGTGATATGGTGCTGTAGAGAATGAATATCCCACTAAACTTCTTGTTAACAAAACAGCAGCTTGACAGCTGGGAGAAGCAGACAATTGGCACCCTCCACGTTCCAATGTATTCTTAGCTCTTCTGCTCTTCTGTGGGAGAAAATTCTGCTCTGGAAATCTGAATGAGGACTAGAAGTGGAACATTAGTTCATATTTGGTATCTCTCACTTTAAGGAGCCATTAAAGGTTGTATGCTTGGATGCTAATAACAAGAGAGTTTTTGGAAAACTGCTGCAGTGTGACTTATCTTTGGGCACTAAGAGCTAGGGCCACCTGAATCAACATGATTTGACAATTAACTCAAGGATGATAACACCTTAAATCAATGTATTATTTCACTGCATGCTGCAAGCCAATTTATCCAGATCCTGGCTTTGATTATGCATGCAAATAGTTCTCCTTTGGATACAACAGTTTACTTGATTCTCAGTGTATTTTGAGGTTCTGCCTCTGCATTATGGTGGTGGCATTTTATAGAGAAAGAGGTTGTTAACGCCATGCTATGAAGAAAACAGGGAGGGATTCATGAAGAGACAAGAGGAAGACATACCTTCAGAACATGTTCTCAGTCTACCTCAGGAGTCACCCGTGTCCTCCTCACTACTTTCATCACCTCTTGACACTGATATCATGTTATAAATCCATCAGAGAATTAATCCATCTATTACATCATCAGAGCTCTCACAACAAGCCAACCTTAATCTCTAGAGACACCCTCACAGATGTCAAACATGKGGAATCTATTAATCTCCTAGGGTTTTTCCAACCTAATCAATTAGATAATGAAAATTCAGCAGGACAACATCCCAATCACATTATCTTTTGACTTCTCATTTTTGATATGCTGAGGCATACATATCTATCTACCTCTATCTATCTACTTACCTGTCTATCTATCAATCTATCTATCTTCAACATCATATGTCATTATATTGATGTGACTGCCAAATAATGTTAATTTTAAATAAATCTGACAAATAGCTTTAATAAACAGATTTTCCTGTTCATCTATGTAGGAGTCTACAGTCATCAAGTTGAAGAAGTAATCACAGAGCATTGCTATTGAGGGTGGTTAATGATACAAGGTTGTATTAATTATAATGAACAATAAATTTATTTCTTTTATAAATTTTCATCTTATTAGTCATAAAGTTTCTGTATCTTAGCATTGCTAGACATATAAGCATTCCGAACTTCATTAAGGGTTTGTCTAGAGGGGAAAAGAATATATTCTTCAGAAAGCATCATTATCAAAGTCATTGTGAAGGTGGACACTAATTAGCATGGCTAATCAGAGGATAACTATAACTTAGTTCAATTTTTATTGTATTACGAGATTATAGTATGCTTAGAAAATTAATTCTTTGAATAAGGGAAAGACAATTTATCTAATCTCAATAATAAATGTATTTTTAAACCCCCTCATAATTGAGACAGATAAAAGCAATTTACCTGTCAAGAAAAACACACCAATAGCTTAATTTAACCTCCAAGAAGTTATGAAAATATTGAAATTTATTATAATAAAAATAAATTCTGAAACTAACAAGACTTTTCATAGATTTGGATTTTAAAGATGACTTCCTTGTATAGTGATACTGTCCTCCAAGAACTGTTCTGAAGACCTCATGTAACTAAAATCAGAAAAGGAAATAGACATTAATTATCTCACTATTGGTATTTTGGGGTCTCTACATCTAGCATAGAATGGTATATCAATTGATTACTTAAATGAGATTGTAAAAATGACATCTCCATGTAAATGTGTACATGTGTGTATATGATGACAATGATGTGTATAAAGGCACATGTGTGTCATGACCCACATGTGGAGGCCAGAGGACACCCTTGAGTTCTAGTCTTTGCCATGTTCTTTGTTCAAGACAATATTTCTTTGTTTATGTTGGTGCATAATCTGGGCTAGCTTGCCCATGAGCTTCTGGGAATTCTCCCATCTATTCTCCCATCTGTCTCACATAGAACCACTACAAATACAGACACATTCTCTACATTGCATGGCTATTACACAAGTCCCAGTGATCCAACCCTGAGTCTTCACAGTCAAGAGATAATTGCTTTTGCCACTGAGCCATCTCTCAGGCTCCTTAACTGTCTTTTATTTTTTGCTTGTAGAGGACTTCTTTTATTGTTTTCTTTTTATTTATTCACTTTATGTCCCATTATCACTACCCTCCAGCTCCCAGTCCCCACATCACACAGCTAATTCCCCCAACCCCCTCCCCTTCCCCTCTGAGAAGGGAGAGGCCTCCCATGGATATCCTCCTCCAATTCCTGCTCAAGTCACTGCAGGACTAGGCACATTCTCTACCACAGAGGCAAGACAAGGCAACCCAGTTGGTGGAACGGAATTAATCCTCAGGCAACAAATTAGTTAAGGAGACAACACCCTTCATAGTTGCCACTACAAATAATATAAACATCTTTTTAAATGTAAATGTTCATAAGTAGTAAAAATGCACACAAGGTTTGTCAATGTGAGTAGAAGTCTATTTTTTTTGAAAATTATGAATCCAAATATTCAAATGAAAATATTCTTGGTGGACAGAGCTTTCCTTCTCTGACACTGTCTTCCAGGTACTATCCCTCCCTTGATCCTTAGTTATCAGTTCTCCATCTCTTGAGGACTCCATAAGCAAGGTGACAGCTGAATAATGTAAACACCGGAAGCCAAGACTCGGATCTATACCACTGGGGACTCACAGAAACGTTGCAATCGTTTCCATTTTAGAATGTCAATTTGACCAAGAAATAAGCTCCCATTGAAATGTTTGGAATGACACAAATAATTCTGTGTGGTGGTACCATTGAGACTTCAAATATTTTTGTTTGCTTTGTATGTATTTTTGCATATTTGTGTGTACAAACGTTTGTGTGTACACACTTATGTGTGTATATTTGGAAGCCTGAAGACAACATCAGGTATCTTCCTCAGCTGCTTTCTGCTTTAGTTTTTAAGATAGGGTCCCTGACTGAACCTGATGCTTACCCATTTGTCTAGAACATCTGACCATGAAGCCCCAAAGATCCTCCTCTCTCCTCTTACCCAGTGCTGGGATTATAGATGTATACCTAGCTTTTTATGTGGGTGCTGGGAAGTGACTATCTGAACTCAGGTCATCATGGCAAGATGTTTTTACTGAGTAACCCATCTTTCCTGCCTCAAATGTTTTTAAAAATGGAAGAACTGATGTTTTAACTCATATAATAATTCCAGGATATCTTGGTGTTCAAATAATAGAAACAACCAAGTAACTTCTCCAGCCTCCTTTATACATTAAGATCAGGACAGAACGCAACCTGTCTATACTAGTAGGAACTAGTCAAACAACTTTTTATCTTAGAATTTTATCTTAGAATTCATTGTTGACTTTAATAATTAACTTGTTAATAACTTAACTCATCCCCTTGCTTATGAATTATAAGATGATTATTTAATAAAAATCTACATGTTGAAAACACCTACACATGCAAATATACTTGCTGTATACATTGATTCTGGTCCTGGTGGCATTTCAGGAGTTACAAATCAAACCTTAAGAGATGGTGGGAGCTGGGCAAGAGAAGTCTTAGTGGGTATGAGTGTTTACTACACTGGACTAGATTGGATTCAGGATCCAACGTAACAACCTGGCCCAGCGGCAAACACCTGTATTCTCAGAGTTCTGAGGATGGAGACAGTATGATCTTTGGGGCTTGTGAGCTGCCAGCTACACTCTGGGTTCAGTGTGAGACTTTGCCTTAATGAAATAAGGTGGAGAGTAGTACAACTACTTGATACCCTCTTCTGCCCTTCATATGTATAAACAGGTATGTACACATACATTCAAAACATACTCATATACCAAAAAGGGAAAAGGAAAAACAAAGATTTTAAGACAAATGAGGTGATGATAAAGTGCCTAATCAGCCACTTTAACATTTTCACTAATATTTTAAATAAAATTAAACTCTTAAACTTGCATTTCACAGTTGCTACTCAAAATGTCCACTACAAGACACACAAGGCCTTCAGATGCTTGCCTTATCAACACTGATGTTCAGGCATTTCCATGCATGTCTAGATCACTGTGATTAGGTCACAAAAGGCAGAGCAGCATCAACCCTTCCTCCCCAGTAATAGCTAAATGAGAGGCATAAAGAGAGGACATGGGCTTACCTGTATGTCCGTGGATTCTGCCTTTCCTTGTGAAGAAATAAGGGTGTGATGTCTGCCTGGGTCCCTGTTATATGGAAGAAACATTTAGAATTGCAGGTTCTCTGATAATTTGCTTACTTTTGAAATCTCCAACATACAAACTATTCTTTCTCCCTCTTTAAAAAAAAGTATTTTAATTTTATATGTGTATATGTGTTTATATGCACATGTGTTCAGGTGCCTCTGGTGGCAGATGAGACCATCAGATCCTCCAAAGCTAGAGTTAGGAGAGGTTGTGGGCTACCTGGCATTGAAGCTAGAAATATGTCCTCTGCAAGATTAGCACACACTCTTAACATGTGAAGTCTCCCTCCAACCTATGAACTTCCCTTTCTCTGCAGCTGTTGTACAAAGATGGGTTGAACACAGACTGATTGTCTGCCA
This sequence comes from Apodemus speciosus, assembly GCA_002335545.1. Lineage (NCBI taxonomy): Eukaryota > Metazoa > Chordata > Mammalia > Rodentia > Muridae > Apodemus > Apodemus speciosus. The sequence goes on along the minus strand of BDUI01002718.1, from coordinate 84,806 downwards.
TATTTCTCATTCTTTCTATGCCTGTGTCCCACAATTATCCAAGAGAAGAACAATATGCAAGACTCACTAAGGATGCATTGTACAGTTTTGTCTTTCATAATCCTTGAGTCCATAACCACATCTTTCTCCATTCTGTATGAAGGCTCTTTGAGAGAGGGCACTGTTGATCACAAATATCTGTTTCCAAGCAGATTTATATTTATATTGGTCTTGGCATTCTTACTCAATATTATCTTGATATTATCAATATTATCTGATCCAAAGATGCAATATTTGTTCCATTTTATTAATTGATCTAAAAATTGCTCTCTATGTTAATAGCATGCTGTTTGTGTTACTATAGCTTCTTATTAAATTTTGAAATCAGAAAATATTCATCCAACAACTTGTTCTCTTCTTTCCAGATCATCATGGTTTAGGACCTGTGTGCATTTATATGGCATTGCACATGACTTGGCTTTCATTGGCTGATTGGGTTTCTGAGCTTGGATTCAAATTTCTAGTTCTTCCCATTGGTCTATGGCTTTACATTTGTTTAGCAATGTTTGATAGTTTTCAATGTACAATTATTTTGCCTCAGCCAAGTTAATTTCTAAATATTTCATTCTGTTTATGCTATTGTATCTGAAATTGTTTTCTAAGTTTTCTTTTCTGCTTCTCCACTGTAAGTATAAAGATTGACTGTTGTGCTGGTTGGAAATTTGCTACTTTGTAAAGTGACATGTTGTCTCTAACATTCTGTGAAATCTTTAGGGTCTTCTACACATAAGGCCATGCCATCTATACATGAAAGTCACCCTGCTTCTCTCTCCAGTGTAGATGTTTTTTATTTCTCCACTCACCCAACTGTTCTGGCTACAAATTTCAGTACTATTTTGAGGCAGGAATAATGAGATTGACATCCTTGTGTAGTTCATGAATCAAATGGGAAAATCTTTAGTTTTCCAGTAGAATAGGAAAGAAAAGCATTTTATATATGAAATATATATTCATGTACATTTGAAATATATGAAAGCCTTGTCATACATAATGAATTATTTTCATATATAATGGATATATTGCAATATTGAGGGCATTTCTTTTATCTCTAATATAGTGAGGTTTGGTTATAAAAGCATATAGAACTTTTAACTGCTTTTTTTTCATTAATTGGAATGATTCTAGAGTTTTCCTCCTACATTCTGTTAATTTGGCATAACACACTGATGAATTTTTATATTTGGATCACCCTTGTTTTCCACACCAATGACTCCAATTGGTCACAGCACACCATCCTTTTAATTTGTTCCTGAATTGAGCCCACTATACATGGTGCCCCATGATCCATGTACTGTTTTGTGTGAGTGGGTGCCACCGGCTTTGGAGGAATGCTGATTTTTATGCATTATCTTGCCTTACTTGAGTATTTCAACTGAAAGAAATGACGGGGGGAGAGGATAGCTATGAGAAGAAAAGATGAAGAAACAAAAGGAGAAGAGAAAATGTAAAAGAAGGAAGGGGAGGGGAATGGAGGAGAAGAGTGAAGGGGTGAGGTAGGAGAGTGAAGAGGTGAGGGAGGAGAGGGAGGAGGTGAGGGAGGAGAGTGAAGGGGTGAGGGAGGAGAGTGAAGGGGTGAGGGAGGAGAGTGAAGGCATGAGGGAGGAGAGTGAAGGCATGAGGGAGGAGAGTGAGGAGGTGAGGGAGGAGAGTGAAAGGGTGAGGGAGGAGAGTGAAGGGGCAGGAGAGGAGAGTGAAGGAGTGAGGGAGGAGAGTGAAGGGGTGAGGTAGGAGAGTGAAGAGGTGAGGGAGGAGAGTGAAGGGGTGAGGTAGGAGAGTAAAGAGGTGAGGGGGGAGAGTGAAGGGGTGAGGGAGGAGAGTGAGGAGGTGAGGGAGGAGAGTGAAGGGGTGAGGGAGGAGAGTGAAGGGGTGAGGGAGGAGAGTGAAGAGGCAGGAGAGGAGAGTGAAGGAGTGAGGGAGGAGAGTGAAGGGGTAAGGGAGGAGAGTGAAGGGGTGAGGGAGGAGAGTGAGGAGGTGAGGGAGGAGAATGAGGAAGTGAGGGAGGAGAGTGAAGGGTGAGGGAGGAGAGTGAAGGGTGAGGGAGGAGAGTGAAGGGGTGAGGGAGGAGAGTGAAGGGGCAGGAGAGGAGAATGAAGGAGTGAAGGGGGAGAATGAAGGGGTAGGAAGATAAGGAGAGAGGATGGAAGGGAAGATATGGGGATGGGGCAGAAGGAGGGAAAGGAAAGGTGAGACCATACAGTCTTTGCAGACTGCTTCTGCGTTGGGAGCCTCTTCATTACTTTGTAGGCCTCTGACACACATGCTGTTGCAGTACACAGGTATGCTATCCAGATTTGCTTCCTTATGGTTAATCATCTTGAAATTTTTAACACATATTCATTTTATTTTCTGTTTTATAAAAGGCCTATGATGATTTTTTTCCATTTATTCACTCTTAGATGAGAAAAAGTCGTTTAAGACAAGAGACTTACCCAAGACCATGGTCAGTGGGGCCTAATTTTCCCTTTGGTATCTGCCAGGATTTCATGTGGACTTTTTGTGATGATAAATGGTCTTCACCAGTTTAGTGAATCAACTTCTAAAGTGAATAATAAAGGGCTGGAGTTAAGGTTATGCAAATAAACCATTATTCAAGAGATGAAAACTTCCAATGGGTCTGAATAGCATGGGAACATCAACTTGTAGTATATGAACTGGTTAAGTCCAGTTCTTTCCATCATAACCCAGATGAGTGGACCGAATAGGTGGCAGTTGTTGTCTCCTCAACAGCCCATCACACACTATAATCTTAGCAGAATATCCCAGGACACTAAGCCTGTGTTCAAGGACTGGGTAGTTACGCTCTTTCACGAGGACCATGTATCTACATTCATTGCTTAATATTTTTCTATGTAACATATTTGTCTCTTGGCTCAAGTGTTTTCTTGCCTGTGCTGTGGATAGCCCTGGTGCTGTTAGTATTTTGAAGCTAATTTTGCTTCCCCCAAGAGGGGGTTGCCTGGGTTGAGGAGCGCTGTACTCAGGTGATTTTAGGTGAACCTTCCCTTAATGGATAAAGATTTCAGGGGACCAATCATTGAGCGAGGAGGAGGCAGGACTTCTGGGGCATAGAGTGGACAAGGGGAGGCAGAGAGAACAAGGTTTCCTTTTGGACGGGAGAAAGATGGAGGCAGAAATGTAGCTAACAAGAGTCTCTGGCTTTAGATGGCAAATCTGAGGAGTTATATTTAGAATGGCTTACAAGATTAGGATGCTAGTTGTTGCGCCCAACGACTGTGTTACCTGCTAATTCTGAGCTAAGTTTGTGTGGTTTTCCTTCACACAGCGACTCAACTGAGTTCCAGAAAGAAAGGTACAGTGGCAAAGTGTGGGTTTGCAAGAAGTGCACCCCAAAAGGCTGTGGGAATTTGGAAGTGTGGGGCTGATATGGCAGTGACCCGCCATGGGAACTTAGCGAGTTGAGTGGAGAGATTTTGGAGCTCTGGCTCAGAGAATCTACCAAGGTGAGAGCAGGCCATCCAGGGAGCCACCTCCCAGACTCCAGGACATATTAATTTAGTTACTATGTCGCTTTGGCAATCGCCCCTGCATTCTGGAGCATTTCTTTTACTTTGTTCTTTCTTCACTTGTTCGCGTCTTTCTTTTTCTTTCCATTTCGCTTTATTAATTTATTTTTTGCACTTGGCACTACACACCTCTAATACCTAGATGTTCTAGGCTTATCTTGTTATCCACCACCTCCCCYTCTGCTCCCACAAATCCTAGAATCAGTCATTTCTGTAAGAATACTTGGTTTCTTCGTATTGGAGAATGACATTAGAAAGCTATCAAAGGGATGCATTAAAAATAAGGCCTCTACCACCAAAGCCAGGAAATGTATACATTCCAATCTATGTAAGGACAAATATTTATCATTGTAAGTACTTGTTGATGTCTGCCTTTACCACAGGGGCCATTGATTTCTTTTCATTACTGATCTGTGTCTCCTTTTGACACATCATCTATCCCAAGTTCAGGAGAGAACTGGTCTTGGCTGCTTTCTGACGTTGATGCCTGCCAAGAGGTTGGATGAAGCTGTGCTGTCTTTCCGGTCTCTGGGGTGTATGTGTGTATCRCAGGTGCTATATGTGAGGGGGTATGTGGAAGCTGGTGGTCAAACTCAGGTCTGGTTCTTCAGATGCCTTGTTTATTTGGAACAGGACTTGTACAACAAAGCCCAGAATCCACCAGTTCTCATCTCCACAGTCCTGGAATAATATACACTTGTCACCATGACCAGCTTTTCTCTTCCAATTAAAGTAATTTGTATGAGGAAGGGTCCCACTAAGTAGCCCTGATTGTTCAGAATTCTCTATGTAGACCAGACTGGTCTCAAACACACAGAGCAAAGCCTGTCTTCACCTCTGGAGAACTGAGATTATAGGGGTGTTCCACTACATGGAGCCACAGCCAGCATTTTTTTAACATGAACTCTGAGGATCTAACTCAAGCCCCCTGTATGCCTGGCAAACCCTTTGTCAACTGGGCCAAACCTCTAGACTAAAATCAGAAGTTTGTGTTTGGTGCAGCCATTGGGTAAGTCAGGACCTTTGGTGCAGCCAAGTGGATCAAGGACCTCCACATAAAACCAGACACACTGAAACTAATAGAAAAGAAACTAGGGAAGACCCTAGAGGACATTGGCTCAGGGGAAAAG
>BDUI01002718.1:54110-79131 GCA_002335545.1 Apodemus speciosus | reverse complement strand
GACAAGAAGGAAAGAGTGGACCCAGGTTCTGGAAAGGCCCAATGCAGCAGTGTAGGAGAATACCAAAACAGGGAAGTGGGAAAGGGTGAATAGGGGAACAGTGGGGAGGGAAAAAGACATATGGGACATTTGGGGGGCAGGGAAACCAGGAAAAGCTAAATTAAATGTAAATAAAGAATATATCCAATAAAAAATGATTTCTTTTAAATAGATTAATGAAAAAGAAATAAAAGATTTTCTTTGAAAAAAAAAAAGAAAATGAATCCTTCCTTTCCTGTGGGATACATAGGGTGTTCTCCCAGTCTCTCAGGCTCTGATTTTGCTTCTGCTTCCCTACCCTGCTGATGCCAGTCTCTTGGCAGGAAATACTCTGTGGAAATCTGTGATTCTAGAGTCAGATGCTGATGACAGCCAGGGCATGATAGCATGCCATTTCACACGTGTCTTCGAGCTTAATCAGACAAAAGTCTGTACATTACTGTTTCTCTGATTCATCTATTCTCATGTCTCATAATGCCATCACTCTGTCTCTTCAGACTTAATCAACTTTTAAAGCAAGGATGACTGTTGCGGCCCTGGGGTGCGAGGGTTGTTATCTGGACCACCTGGCCTAGCAGGGAAAGATTTTATGCCCGCAAATCTTTCTGCCCCGTTGCAAAATACCATGCGGCTCTTGCTAATGTTGAAAGTAACAATGTGTTTTTTATCTAATTTACTAATGTGGAACAGCTTTCTTCTGAATCACAGTGGTGTAACCATTGACAACCAGGGACTTGGCTCCTATCGAGTGTGAGTGCGTAGGATCAGGAAATAAAATTTTCTATCTAGTAGCTCACTATCCCGATTTAATCCTCATCAATCTTAGTGAATTAATTAGCAAGTAGTAAAACAATGCCATATCAGTTACTGTTTATGAACATTTATCTGTTCTCTTTTCATGCTTTTATTATTTTGCAGAAAACCATGCATTGATGTTCAATCTGCCTTTCTTGAACACCCCCATTCTTTGTGCTGGGACATTTGTAATGAGTAGGTACAGAAGAGATGGTTGTTCTGATCATTGTTTCGAGAGTCCCACCTCACCCAATTGCTGTCTTTTATTCATCTGCTGTCCATGTTCCTCTCTACAGTTTTGCTTAGGCTTCTTGCATGGGAGAGCTGTTTGGCCTTATAGAAATCAGTCTATCCTCCCTTTGCTCTCTCTGCTATAGATACACAGATACACCTACTGACTCTCTCTCTCTCTCTCTCTCTCTCTCTCTCTCTCTCTCTCTCTCTCTCTCNNCACACACACACACACACACACACACACACACACACACACACACAATTGTTTCTGCATTTCCCATTCCTCTTTTCTACACCGAAATACGCTTAAACTCTTTCGGCTTGTGGAAAAACACTACAATTTTGACCTTTCTGGTCATCTTCTCTTCCAAGTTTGTTAGTAGTTTAAGTTTACATTCCTGTCCTTCCCACAGATTGTCTCACTGGCATCCTGTGATCCACCCTTTCTGCTCATCACTGAACTAGAAATATTTTTGCTCATGGTTACCAATAGCCTTACAATCAATGCAGGCAAGAAAGCAAAGATCTTTGATTGACATTTGATTAGTAATATATATGTACGCATGAACATTCATAATAGATAATCAGATTATATTTTTATTTCTGTAACTGGTGATGCAATTATAACTGAGATTTAAATTACTTTCTTCTCTACTCCCCAAGCTAAGGTCATAGTTTACCATGGTTCTTCGCCTAGTGGAGTGACCTAAGACTGTCCTGAAGTGTGGTTGAGTAAGACTACACTTACAGGGTCTTTGCAGTTTTCCAGTGCTCTTGATGCTAAGGAGGGATGGTTGTGATGAGGGGTGCCCTGAGGCCCTTGTGGACTCCAGACACGTTTTTAACCTCCACTGTGGTGCCACACACAATTTCCTCATTCTAGTCTAGATTAGTCACCCCAAGAACATCATTTAACCTGCCGTCTCTGAGTCATGAGGGTCTGGGTGGTACTGTGGAATTCTAGCCCCTCAAAATGTGGGTATGTCTTCTGGCAGAAGCAGTCTTCACTCAGAACCTTACAAATTTCATCAGAGCAGAGATTCATGGGAACAGAAAGCACACATTTTGCTAGGGGTAATACTGAATGGCTCAATTTTCATTTCCATTCCTTGATTCCAGGACCTATGAATCATGGTTGGAAGAGTTCACTCAGGTCATAAAAGCCCTTGGGAAACCTTGCCCCACCCTTGCAAAGTATTGCCACTTAGCTGTCGGAGTATGTATGGTTTCAAATTGCCATTCAATTCATCCGCCTAGCCAGCTGTTTCATGGCAAGCAATATGGTGTCAGCAGTGAATTCCATGGGGATGGGTCTATTGCTATACTTCTGTTGTGAACTCAGTTTCTTGACTCAAGCAGCACTCTATGTAACAGAGTATTGCAATAGTGATTTACAGTGTAATAGTAAATAAGGAATCATAGACGCTCACAAGTAGGTTTTGCAGAGTTTTGAAGGGACAAAACATGCCTCCTTCCATAATGGAAATGGTCTAGTGAAGTGGTTGTCAGCCTTTCTGATGCTGTGACCCTTTAAAATAGTTCCTCATGTTGTAGTGACCCCAACCATAAAATTATTTTGGTGCTACTTCATAGCTATATTTTACTACTGTTGTGATGAATCCTTTGAAGGTCCTCCCAGATGCTGTCCTCCCCCGCCCCGCCCCCCCCCCGGGCTTACCTGGGTTTTTTTTTTTTTTGTTCCATTTCTCACATTCCAACTAGCTGAGCAGTTGAATCATACAATATTGATAGCTGATATTTTATTTCTTTCAGATTTTCTTTTCCTATATTTCTTCTCTATTTTTGGAGGAGTGTAGCTAGGAAACAGGGTTTCTCTAAGTACTCCGGGCTGGCTGTCCCAGAACTCCACACACAGGGCCGGCTGACCTTCGGCTTACTTTCCTTGTGCCTCACCCTCCTCAAGACTGGGATTATAGACATGCACGCTGTGCTTGACTTTTTGTTTTTCATTTCTCAAAAGAGTTCTTAATTAATGAGATGAGTAATAAAGTTGTTTGGGTAATTGGCAAAGATAAATTGACACAAGGGCCTTCAATTCATTTCCAAAGACCCGGATACATCTAATCCATCACTTTACCGATGTTATCGATGTCTCAAAGAGCCATCTTTTGGACTCATTGACTTTTTGCTTTATTGTTTTTTTTCCTGTTTTCTCTTTTATTGGCATATGTTCTGCTCTCTAAATAAAACTGACCTCTCTGCCTCTATCTAAGTAAGGTCTTGCAGTTGAAATTCAGTAATTGCCTTAGATTATCCTGCTCATATTTGAGCCCTTAGCTCTTACTTGCACCACTCAAACACCTACCCATCTCTCTAGCATTTAATATGGAATGAAAATATGAATATGATTCCATAGACAAAACTGCATCTAAGCAAATAAGCTCTCCAGCCTTCAGACACCACCCTATTCACTTCAGTTACTTTACCCTCTAACCATATCTCGCCTTCAGACAGCCAACAAGATTTCATACCACGGCAAAGCCTTTGCTAGGAAAGAGGGATTGAGCTATCCACCATTTCCCATCTAACTGCAAATATTCTTCCCTTAGAGCTGAGGGAACAAAAATGTCAAATTCAGGTTATTGTTCAGCAACTTTTATGAAAACAAACATTAGTTACAGACCGTGTGTGTGTGTGTGTGTGTGTGTGTGTGTGTGTGTGTGTGTGTGTGTGTGTGTGTGTTGGGGGTTAGCTACCTACTACTGTAGCTCATTTCCTTCAGCATTCACAGTGGTGATGGGGGGAACTGAGTCATCCAAAGTCATTTTTCATTGTCAAGGCACTTTTTGTGATCTCTGAGTAATCTGAAAGAAAAGGGCCCATGTGCCTGGAAATAACTCAGGAGGTTTTCTTTTCTCTGAATAGCTGAAGAAATACATGGGTGGCTATCAGTACAGGATGTAAGACTCACACAGGCCACAAAAAGCCCCTTCCTGTAGCACGGCATTACTCAGACCTGTTCTGAGCCTAGATGGCATTCGTGCCACCCCCAGCATTTGACAGGCTAAGGGGATCAGGAGAGGTAAATCACCCGCCACCGCCTATTTACATAGTAACAGAAATGCTAGTTCCTATCTCATGATTCCTTAACAGCTTGTGGTAGTCCCTCTCATACATTTGTGCTTGTGACCTTTCTCTGGTGACAGTTATCTGTAAGTAGTACTAGGTCCTACCATGCACACGTATGAAAGGCTAGTAGGATTTGGTGACCAGTGGGAGTGAAGGTACCAAGTGAGGTTATGATAGGACGGATAAGCAAAAGCAGCAGAGCACACTGTTACTCAAGCTAGAAAGACTCCTGGTGGAACAGCACCACTGCAGACCCTCACTACCAATGAAGGGGATGCAGAATTCAGCCCTGCAGGTCTTCATAGCTACTGAAGCAATTAATGCCTATCATGTCAACTGATAAGAAGTAGAAGTTTTCCCTAAAGAAAGAGCTCCCAATGTCTGGATAAGAACTGCTTAGAGATCCTCCTTTCCATACCATAGATTCTAGAATTCTCACTCATGACTCATTGATGGTGCTGGCATATTTGAAGCTGTTCCATGATCTAGGAGAGAGAAACCTATTCCTTCCAACAGAACTACATTTTTTTTCTATTACCATACATCAGATTAACATGATGAATGGTGTGCCATTATTAAGAGATGAATAGGATTGTGGATATTGCCACACTTCTGCCTGGACTGTGGATGAACCAGTATGATCTTCGGCATCCATGATACTCTTATTTGTGGGTACTGTGGGAGACCACTTGGATGTCAGAGGCAGAAGGGGACAGTGGTGGTCAATTCCTAAAGTAATCCCGGCAATAGAGTTAAACTCCTTTGGAAGACCTGAAATAAAGACTTCTCTTGAAGACTTCACAATCTTATGAATTAATTTAATATGAACAAAACAGAGAGTTTGAGAACAATTGGAATGAAAATAATATCTTTAATTGAAGAAAATAGATGCCAGTTTAGTATGACAATATGAAATCTACAGCACGTCAAATGAGGAAAACAGTCATGAATTACTTGACTTCCTTGCAGGAAGCGGGTCCATATTAGTGAATGAGAAAGGGGAGCCTGGAAAAGTGAACATCGGCTGGATAGTAGGGTCCGATACAGCCCAGGAAGTTTGATCCCGTGACACCAAACACACAGTTACCTTCCTCTGACTCATATGTGACAAGATAGCTGACATCAACCCTTCTGCATATCAGAATAAATCTTATTGTTCCTATCCCTACAAAACCCATCTCTTGGCACACTACTTACCTAGCACAAAAAGCCCCGAGTTTCATCTCTAGTAGCATATAAGGTAGGCATGATGAGACAGAATTGTAATCCCAGTACTTGCAACATAGAAAAAGAAAGATTAGGCATTCTGGCCAGCCTGGGATACAGGAGGCCTTGTCCCCAACAATAAACCTGGATCTTTAGAGACAGCTCTGTGACACGTGTGAGCAGAAAAGATGTGAAGGTCAATATCATACCACGGTTTTAAAAAAAATTTCATTGTTGAAACATTCTCGCTTTTGGTAAACAAATGTATTTAAGCTTCCAATAGTGGAGATAATGAATGAAGTCCCTTCCATTTATTATTAACACAGAAAGAAACACATTTAAAATTCAAAAGATGTAGTTCCTTAAGTATATAAAACTTTTCGTTCTGTTTTACTTTTATAAAAAGAGGACATCAACACACAACTYACCAACTTTCCCTCCCTCTCTCATTCCCTCCCTCCCTGTTTCCTTCCTTTTCTCCTCTGTCACTCTCTCTTACTTTCTAAGACAAGACTCTTACCAAACCTAGAGTTAGTAGTTTCGACTAGACCGGCTGGCAATATCAGCCCCTGGATCTGTGTCTTGGCACAGGGCTGTGGTTACAGATATGAGCTGGTCTGGCATTTACATGGTTTTGGGAATCCTAAGTTAGGTCCTCACTGTTGCCTAGGAAGAGATATACACATAGCATCACCCCAGAAGATATTATTTAGAAGAGTACTGCTCAATGCCATAAATCCAGTATAAGAACTTCCAATTCATAGCATATGAACATCTTTGGAGTTACTAGCTAATGGCAAATAACTGAGTGATGTGTTGAGAGAAAATATTGTTTTGTCCTTTGCAGATCATAGGCATTATATAAATGAATAGAAATAAAGAAAGCAAGGAGAGTCTGAGGGGGAAGAATGTGGTCCAAGCATATGATACACTTGTATAAAAGTGTCTTTATTAAGTGCATTACTGYACTGGGAATGCATGCCTAAGAAATAGTTTCTAATTGAAGCCATTTTCACTTATACTGGAATCATCAAAGTTCTGTTTTCCATAATAGTAGATGGGACTGGATTACTGAGCAGCAATTCATGGTTTTAAGATCCATAACATTTCTTCTCTTCAGTCTTATGATTTTTTTTTGGCATTCCTTAAATTTCTCCCCCTAAAAGTTTTCTATGGTTCTTGCTAATCACTTGATGCCTATAGACTTTGTAAATTCTAAACTCCCTCAAATGTGTGTGGCTTAAAAAATTTTTAATGAGCAATTTTTTGTTTGAATAAAAGGAGTTAATAATTTAGTATAGTCATACACGTCATTTCTTTTACAGAATGAGACTTCATTCCTTAATTAAAGAATTTGTTCTTGCATCAAGGTAACAAGATATTTTCATGTAAAAATTAAAGAGTCGCTATTTAACATGAAGATTTTAATCCATATGGAAGTTATTGTATATCACATTAGGTAGAAATTTTATCTTCCTTCCTACCATCTGGATAGTAATTGTCCAAATATCACATATTGAATAATCCATGTTTTGCACTTTGATATGCAATGCTAACTTTGTGGCTTACCTAATCCTGGATCTTTGTGGACCGATTTATGAGCTATCTGTTCCGACAAGATAGTTTATCGTTTTGTTCCTCTCATAACAAAATGTCCCATTTCTTCTGTTCTACAGAAGTTTTGGTATTTCGTGTGACTTTCTCTCATCGCTTTTCTTCAAAATTGTTTAATTCTTTACACTCTATTCCACATGAATTTTAGAATTCATTGATGAATTTCAATGAAATATTGTTGGGATGTGGATATAAAATGATACCCCATATATCCATCATGATTCTTAGAAATTATAAATATTCCCTTATTTAGAAAAAAGAGAGACTATGCAGATGTGTTAGGATAGTACTGTGAAATGGAGATGTGAACCCAGACCATCTGGAAAAGCCCTTAATGAAATCATATATGTGTTACAGGAGGAATGGGAGGGGATATCTGAATACATACGTGCATGCACACGCTCGTGCACATGCGCGCACGCACACACATAGGGACACACATGAATGCAATGTGGAAAGAAGCAGAGATGAGAGTAACACATGCCAAAGAATGGGAGTAGATTAAAAATCAGATTCTTTTCTGTAGCTTCAGAAGGAGCGTGACATTGTCAGCGTCATGATGTTATCTGAAGGATACTGGATTTTTGGCTTCCACACTCTGGACTGTGAAAGAATATTTCTTCCATTTGCTATTACCAAAGTCATGGTGAAGTCTTATAAATAACATGTATTTTCTCATTACTCTAGCAGAATTACTTGACTGAAGCAGCTTAAGAGAAAAGAGGTACATTTTGGCTCATGGTTTCAATGACTATAGGCTGTCATGGAACAGAAAGTGTGGTGGGAGACTCAGCTCTATCCATAACAGGAGGAGTCTAAGGTTGATGCTCTTCACGTCATGATTAGCTAGAAAGCATAAAGAAAGTACAGAACTGGAGGTTCATAGACCTTTCCAAACCCTTTCCTAGCCAGTCTCTTCCACAAGCATCTCTCCAGCCCCCTAACACAACAGTACCAGCTACAGACAAAATGAAGAACCTATTTCAGACTGGAGCCACATCCCTGTTCCCCCACAGACTCATGGACACTCATAATGCAAAATGCCTTCAGTTCACCTTCAGGAGTCCCATAATAACAGTAACCACAAAACTCAAACTCTAAAGACTCATTGAGACATAAGAAAAACTATTAACTGTAAGCTCTTAAACCATAAAACAAATGTGTTACAATAGTCCCATATGCAATGGCACAGAACACAAATTCCCATTCCAACGGGGAAGAATGTGAAGTTAGCTAGGAAACCAAGCAAGAGAAATGTTAAGCCCTGTAGTGTCTGTGACACATACTGGCAATGCCTAAGTTACAGTGGACTTAGCAAGACACTCAGTGCCTTGTTGGGCCACCTTTCAATGTTTGCAGCTTTTCTTAGCCTGTGTTCCATGTTCCCAGCATCTTTAACACCCTGAGATAGCCACTTAAGTTTCTCCTTCACATCTTCCTGCACAGTGCACCAACAAGTTTCATTCAGGCAATCTGACCCCTCTAGACATGCATTTCCTAGCTCATTGCCATGTTTCTAGAATACTGGTGCAAACCCCATTGTCCCCCATCATTCTTGCATTAGGCATGTTTGCAAAATCAGAAACACACGGTTCTAATGGCACCAAGTTCTAGTGCCATTGTAGATGCAGACTGGGTCCTGTTAGTACACAGCTGCCKTACTACTGGTCACTCATGTGGTTAAACCTGGAAAACTGTGAAACTTATTTTTAGGGAAACACACTCTAAAAAGAAGACGCAGGTGTTCTAGATAAACATTGGATAGTGGTAAAGTGATTGGGCACGTAACTCATTGATTATTTAAACATCTCAGAAAAGACTAGGATTCAAGACTGCATTAACCAGGAAAGATCTTGCCTGATTGCTTAGTTCCCATAATAGATGTGAAAGATCCACAAAAATGCTCAGAATGCTGTATCAAAAGAAACGCTAACAACCTAAAATGAAAAAGATAGACAGTGTGAAATGGAAGACAGTTTAAGATTTCCAGAACTCCATAGGATGGGCACACGCAAATAACACAGAACCATGAACATACACTAACTTCAAGGAAGAATAACTTCAAGGGAAGAATTGAGGTCCAAACACTAACATCGAAACAAGTTTCCTGTGCCCACATTAACAGCTATGACTTTTGAATTTAATTTACTCAAAAATTAACTTGTGACCAGTGATCATCTTTATTGTATTTGGACCTCTTATAGGTAAGCATGACTGTTTCAATCATTTTAATTAAATCTCTTTGGCCAAGTTTTTAATATCTTTTGTAAAGGTCATGTGCACACATTGTTATATTATTTCTAAGGGATTCTAACATCCACTCCTGTTAGAAATTGGATCATTCTGCATCATTTTTACGTTATTGTGTCTGTTGCTCTTGAACTTAACAATTTTAGAATACTAATATTGTATTTAGTGTGCAGTTGAATATTAGTTTTTAGCACTCTACATTTTTTTCTCCATTTTCTATTTGGACAAGCATTGTGTTGACAAATGATATTTTCTTTTCCTCTTCTTCTTTCTCCTCCCCATCTTCTTTAGGATAATACCAAATGACTTTATTTTAATGATAGTTGTTTTCTGATAAAAATGGTTGCTTTGCGAGTTTCTAATAGATAATCTAAAATCAGTTTTAAAAATCACTTTTACTCATAATGTACTAAAAGATAACATAATTAGGTTGAAATAATCAAATAATTTTCTTCAAGTTGATTATATCTTTTTTAAACTATTAATTTATGTTTATAAAACACCACATGGTTGTTAATTTGCTGTTTGAATCTGTGGCTTGATGTTCCTACCAGGTTGAGAAAATTCTCACTTATTGTATCTTCAAATGTCCTTCTCATTCTTTTCTCTCCTAGAAATGTGCATATATGTTACTCTCTCTGTGACTCCTATATATGCACATTATGTTATGATCCACCTCTTGCCTCTCTAGTCTTTATTATTAATATATTCTCTTGACCCAACATCCAATTCTCCATCTGTCTGCTCTACCATTGTACCTAATTAGACCCATCCACTTATTCCATAATTACAGTTACTGTTAATTTTTGTAAAAATACATTTGAATTGAAACAAAAGTTACATCACTTCCCCTCCTCTCTTCCCTCCTATAGCCCCCCCTCATTCTCCCCTCAAGTTGATAGCCTTTATCTTGGATTATTATTGCATAAATATACATATATATGTAGGCATAAATATATATGTATACATATATGTATGAATATATATATATGTATATATACACACACACATATATATATATGTATACACACACACAGCAAGTCTCTTTTTTGTTGTCTGTGTATAGTATATGGTTTTAGAACTGACCACTCTGCATTGGACAATCAATAAGCAGGCTGATYCCTGGGAGAGCTGATTCTCCTTCTCCTCACAGTTATTAGTTACTACTAATTCTTATCTTGGAGGGAGTCCTAGGCAGTTCTCCTGCTTCCACATCAACCATTGGCATTGCTATTGTCCTAATTTTGTTTATGTAGCTATTTCCAGTACAGATAGTTTCATAGAAGACTTCCTGGTATCCTGTCTCATCCAGTCTTTCTGTCCCCCTTTTCCTCAATGTTTCCTGAGCCATAGATGAAGGAGCTTTAATTGTAGATGTACCTTATATAGGATTGGCTCCCCACAACCTCTTTATTTCTGTGTTGTATCCAGATGTGGTTTTCAATGATGGTTTCAATTTGCTATCAAGAGAGGCATCTTTGATGAGGGTTGGTAACCACATTTATTTGTGGATACAAGGATAAGATTTAGAAGGTAGTAAGGGTTTTTTGGCCTAATAAAGTGATTGTAGTAGACGATTTTCTATGCTCCATGACCTTACTTGCTCAGGAAGGTTTCTAGTACAAGGCAATATTTTCTCGTTGACTTACAATTATTTTCTTCTTTTTAACTTTTCTCTGGTCTGTTTTTTTCATCTTTTTTTTTTAAATATAATCTTCATTTACATTTCAAATGCTAAAACCTTTCCCGGTTTCCACCCTCCCCCAAAAATCCCAACTCCTCCTCCTACCCCCTGCCTCCAGGTATATGTCCCTCTACCTGACCCACTCTTACCTCCCCCCTCGATTTCCTTTTGTTGGGGCATCTATTGAGCTTTCACAGGACCAAGGACCTCTCCTCCCATTGATCCCAGACAAGGCATTCCTCTGCCACACTTTTGGCTGAAACCATGTGTACCCCTTGGTTGATGGTTTAGTCCCTGGGAGTCCTGAGGCATCTGGGTACCTTACATTGTTGTTCTTCCCATGGGGCTGTAAACCCCTTCAGCTCCTCCGGACCTCCCTCCAACTCCTCCATTGGAGACCCCACGCTCAGTCCAATGGTTGGCTGCTAGATCTGCCTCTGTGTAAGGCTCTGGCAGGGCCCTCCAGAGACAACCACAGCAGGCTCCTTTGGGTATGCACTTCTTGTCGTCCATAATACTGTTGGGGTTTGGTAATTGTTTATAGGATCAATCTCCAGGTAGGGAAGTCTCTGGGTGGCCTTTCCTTCAGTGTCTGCTCCACACTTTGTCTCCATTATTGCTCCTGTGARTATTTTGTTCCTTTTCTCAAAGGAGCCAAAGCACCCTCACTTCTTGAGCTTCCTGTGGTCTGTGAATTGTAACTTGTTTATTTTGAACTTTTGGGCTAACATCCACTTCTCAGTGAGTACATACAATGTGTATTCTTTTGTGATTGGGTTCCTCACTCAGGGTGACACTTTCGAGTTCCATCTATTTGCGTAAGAATTTCACGAATTCATTGTTTTTAATAGCTGAATAGTACTGCATTGTGTATGTATATCACAATTTCTGTATCCATTCCTCTGTTGAAGGACATCTGGGTTCTTTCCAGCTTTTGGCTATTATAAATAAGGCCACTATGAACATAGTGGAGCATGTGTCCTTATTACATATTGGAGCATCTTCTGGTTATATGCCCAGGAGTGGTATAGCTGGGTCCTCAGGTAGGACTATGTCTAATTTTCTGAGGAACTGCCAAACTGATTACCAGAGTGGTTTTACCAGCTTGCAATCCCACCTGCAGTGGAGGAGTGTTCCTCTTTCCCCACATCCTTTCTAGCATCTGCTGTCCCCTGAGTTTTTCACCTTACCCGTTCTGACTGGTGTGAGGTGGAATATCAGGGTTATTTTGATTAGCATTTTCCTGACTACGGATGGTGAACATTTCTTTAGGAGCTTCACAGCCATTCAAGATTCCTCAGTTGAGAATTCCCTGTTTAGCTCTGTACTATTATTTCATTAAAGTTTCAAAAGAAAAAGTTACCATCTATTTTCCCTTTCTCTTAGATTCCAACATAACTTTTATAAATATTCTGCTGTAAGCACTATTGTATATGCCCTAGTATCTTGTAAGTATCCTACTGTTTGATTCTTTATTAGATATATTCTTTATTTACATTTCAAATGTTGTCCCCTTTCCTGTTCCCTCCTTCCCCCTTCCCTCCCACACCCCGCTGAAAATCCCCTAACCTATCCCCCTCCCCCTGCTCACCAATCTACCCACTCCCCAACTCCTGCTTCCCTGTTCTGGCATTCCCAAGCCTTCTCAGGACCACGGGCCTCTCCTCCCTTGGGTGTCTAACAAGGCCATCCTCTGCTGCATATGCATCAGGAGCCATGGGTTCCTCCATGTGTACTCTTTGGTTGGTGGTTTAGTCCTTGGGAGCTCTGGGGATACTGGGTGGTTCATATTGTTGTTCCTCCTATGGTGCTGCAAACCCCTTCAGCTCCTTGGGTCCTTTTTCTAGCTCTTCTATTGGGGACCCTGTGCTCAGTTCAATGGCTGACTGAGAGTGTCCCCCTCTGTATTTGTCAGGTACTGGAAGAGCCTCCCAGGTGACAGCTATATCAGGCTCCTGTCAGCAATTGCTTGTTGGCATCTACAATAGTGTCTGGGTTTGGTAACTGTAGATGGGATGGATCCCTAGGTGGGGCAGTCTCTGGAAGGTCTTTCCTTCCGTCTCTGCTCCACACTTTGTCTCTGTATCTCCTCCTGTGAGTATTTTGTTCCCCCTGCTAAGAAGGACTAGAGTATCCATACTTTGTTCTTCCTTCTTGAGCTTCATTTGGTTTGTGAATTGTATCTTGGGTATTCCAAGCTTCTGGGCTAATATCCACTTATCAGTGAGTGCATACCATGTGTGTTCTTTTGTAATTCTACTGTTTGATTCTTGAGGATTGTTTTATGAGTTTATTGTTGAATTTTTTAGTTATTTTTAGTTATTTAAAATTAAAATATGGGTGTCACATATCTCTCTATTCTTAATTTCTATGTATTATTTTATAATGATAAAGAATGTTTGGCACTAAATTCCTTTATATTGTTGAGACTTTGTTCTTAATACTGTGATTACATTGGTTGGTTGGTTGTCATAAATATTGCTTGAAAATAATAGGTATTAAGTTTGTGTAGTGTTTTGAATGAAAATGGTCCTCACATGCCCACATGGAATGGCGCTATTAAGAGGTGTGGCCTTGTTAGAATGGGTATGGTTTTGTTGGAGGAGTATATCTCTGGTTTTGAGGTTTCAGATGCTCAAACCAGGCCCAGTGCTATCATCTATTCATGCTGCCTGTCAATCTGGATGTAGAACTTTCAGCTGCTTTTCCAGAGTGTGTCTGCCTGCATGCTGCCACATTTCCTACTATGATGACAATGGACTAAATCCTCTGAACTGTAAGCCYGCCCCAGTTCAAATTTTCAAACTTTTTTATAGTTCCTGACCCACAAAATGGCATTGCATCCTGCTCATTGCTGCGGTAGGCTTAAGTCAACATGTTTTTTTATGGTTTGGATGAGAAACGTCCCAAAGGCTCAAATGTTTGAACACTTAGTCTTTAGTAGTTGGCACTGCTTGGGAAGATTGTGGAAACCTTAGGAGGTGAAGACTTACAGGGAAAATTTAAGTCACTGGCGGAAGCCTTGAGGTTTTATTGCCTGGCTCCACTTCTAGGTGCTGATGCAATATGACTAGCTTCTGCTCCATGCCTTCTCAGCCATGATGGACTGTATCCCTTTTGAACTGTAACCTAGAACATATCCATTCCCTTTTAGGTTGCTTTTTCTAGGTATTTTGTCCAGATATAACATATCTCTGCTTTGGGATCAAACCTCATGCCCTAATCCTGTCTATGTCTAAATACAATCTATGAATCGTCGAAGCTTTCTTAATTTACAAATCTATCAACCCGATTACCATTTCCCAGCTTCTGACACCCGAGAGCACCCCATTCCTTTTATTGAATTAGATAAGTTTTTATTTTATATATATAAAAAAAATGAGCCGGGCGGTGGTGACGCACACCTTTAATCCCAGCACTTGGGAGGCAGAGGTAGGCTGATTTCTGAGTTTGAGGCCAGCCTGGTCTACAGAGTGAGTTCCAGGACAGCCAGGAATATATAGAGAAACCCTGTCTTGAAAAACCAAAAAATAAATGATTACCTTTAACATTTTTATTAATATAATTACATCATTTTCCCCTTTTCCTTTATTTTATTTTTCTTAATAATTTTTATTTTATAGAGTGTAGCTGCTGTTATTSCTCTTATTCCATTTCTACGTGTTTAGAAAAAGAGCACAATAGGCATTAGCTCACCAACTTTAACTTCTTACTTTCTAATAAACAGTAATAAAGAGGCTGGAAGCATGGCTCAGTGGGTATGAACTGCTGGCTGTGAAAGCAAGAGGACCTGAATTCAAATTTCCAGTGGCCACATAAAAGCCATGTGTGCCCAGAATTCCATGACTGACAACAGAGTCAGGTAGATCCTGGGAGCTTTTCTGTCAGGCAGCATAGACAGAGAGGAGTGATTCTGATTCAGTGAGACATCCCATACTCCTCAAGCCTCCACATGTTTGCCCATGGGTACACACACCTGAGATGCACATGTATATGCACATATACCATACCATACACACATGTAAGGCTTTCAGTTTTATCTCTACCTTATAATTAAGCTATATCATGGCTATAACTTAGTGCATTTTTAATTGTTCCATAGTATTCCAGTACAAAAGTACAGAGTATTTTGTGTAATCAGATATTATTTCCAACCACATTTTAAACCATACATGGTTTGTTTGTTTGTTTGTTTGTCTTTAGAAATTGGTGGCATGGGTCAGAGGATTTATTTAACACCCATGAAGACCAGAGTTCAATTCCCTGATACTACCAACCAAACAATATAAAACAAGTATTTTTTTACATAACAGATGGAAAAATACATATTTCTTTGTGTCTAGTATTTTTTATTTTCTTCCTATAATGTTAACATTATATTTGGCACAAAGCCTCTGATAATACATCCAGAATTAGGATTCTTGAGTATAATAGTAATAGTACTTTTGGGTTATTTTAAAGAGAAACCTCTGCACTATTTAATTGTTTTATAGTTCCTGAGTATTTATATAGTATTTATAAGTATTTATATAAGTAAGAACATGACAAATCCTCTTAAACAAGTCTTCTTGTAGCTCTTATTGTTATTGCTGATTTAGAATTGACTTACAGAGATGGGGCAGTCAATTCAAAGTTATAAACAAATGGATGGCATTTGGTGCATATTGTTAATGACTTTGCTTTCACTTGGATTCCAAATGCCTACAATTTCTCCCAAAGAGCACAAAAAAGTATCATTATAAATATCGAAAACATTATTTTGTTTTTCAAGTTTTACGAAAATGGTGGACAAAATGTCAGACTTGAGTGCTTGAATTTGCATTTCCTTAGTAAAAATTTCTTCACCTTATAGGTTCATTATCCTATGGTCTGTATATCTGTGCCTCATTACCATTTCGCTATAGGGTATTTTTGTTAGATTCTTTATTTGAGAAAAAAGTTTGAAAACATGCATGGTGGAAAGTGAATGATATTCTCAGGTATGAGTGGTTTTTCTTTTAGTTTTGTTGAGATGAGATTTCAGATAGAAAGAGTTGACCTTGAACTAGCCATGTAGCTGACCCTGGTCCTGAACTCCCAACTCTTCACACTGCTCAAATTCTGGACGTGCTTTATTGATATATAATTTGTGGCTCTCTTGGAAAAACAGGGCAAATTCACATTGACTGAGGCTTTCCCATACACCAGGTAAATAAGTGTGTGCTGACTTCTTTCTGCTCACTCAATCAACAGGCTGTATGTCAATGGATGGAGCCTGTAATAGAGGGAGCTCCTTGCAAAGGAATGTAATCCCCACTGGTTTTTCTCCGTTATTGTTAGCAAGCCAAATAGGCTGCTATGGCACTCGCTGCCTGGACCTCTGCGGTTTATTTCTTCCACCTGGTTCTTCGGAGAGCTTTATCATGCACAACTGATTTTCTTTGAGCCATCACCATGGAAACCCAAGGATTCCTATACAACTTGTGTAGAATGTAGCCTATCTAAAGTGGAGGATGGAATTCCACATCTCATGTTCCCTGTCTCACAATAACTTTGTCCATCATGTCAGTGGGAATGGGTATTTGATGGTCCTTTCTGGTGTAGGGAAAAAATTCCACCTGCCTGTTAAGAAGCCCTCCATGTTCTTCTTTGTTTGTTTGGGGTTGTTGGTACTGGGGACTGAACCCACAGCTGCACAGATTCCTGGCCAACACTTTCCCACTGAGATGCATTACGAATCCTTTCATGCACACACACACACACACACACACACACACACACACACACACACACTTTATTGTTAATTATGTGTCTGCATGTCTGTGCACCCACATGTGTGTAGGTGCCTGCAGAGGCCAGGAGATAGAATTGGATGCCCTTGGAGTTGGAGTTAAAGGTGCTTGTGAGCTGCCTGCAGTGAGGCTTAGAAACAAAACCTCCTAGGCTCTCTGCGAGAGTATTTGCACTCTCCACGGCTGAGTCATTTATCCCCGCCCATATATTTTGGGACAAGGTTTTATTAAGTCTCTCAGGCTGGCCTTGAACTTGTAACCCTCACTCCTTTGCTTTTCAAGTAGTGGAGACTGCAGGCCTATATACTGTACCATGCCTAGCGACCTCCAAACACTTTTAATATGCACTCAGATATGGGAATTTATAGAGTGATTCAGAGACCTTGGCTTCTAATCTGAGTTCTTACTCTAATTCGGCAACCTGAGGAAAGTTGTCCACTCAAAGCTGTCCACTCTCTATACCTCAACTTCCCTGTACACAACGTGAGTGTTAGAGGCCAGAGAATCTTCAAAAATGACTTAAGGCCTGATCTAAATTATTTTGTGGCAAGTTTCAAGTTATTTTTGATTTTGTCATGAAAAATAAACTGGGGGCCATAGGAGTGCCCCAACCTCCAACAAACAGTCTGTTCTTCAATAGAACCAATTGATGGAACTAGGAACAATTAAAAACAAATGCATGAATTCTGGAGACCATCCAAAGATGGCTGACTGCATTTAAAAACCCTGCAATGTGTCTCTAGGCAAAGACTTGAGATTTCTCTTTCTTCTGTGTCTGTCATCTGTATGTCTGTCGGTCTGTCTGTCTTGCCCTGTTCCGGGATGAAAAGACTGGCTTCTGCCTGCATGTGGTGCATCCAGCTCCTTTTCTTCATCTGGCTCATTTGATCTTAATTACCGGGGCTGCTTCTTGCCTCGCAGCCGCTTGTTTAAGGAACATATGGCAGGAGGTGCTGATCGCAGGCAGCAGACAATGTGTTACTAAAAGGAGAAGAAATTTTCCTTTACATAAGAAGCCATATGTGCTCCAAATTTATCCATACTGTATTACTGCTCTGTGTATTTAAAAAACTTCTCTGATATTTCACAGGTATTGGTTTGAAACTCTTGTATATTCGGTAAAGACCTGCAAAACATTGGGATTTTTTTTTTTTTAGTTTCTCTTCTAACACTCTCAGGTCCTTTGTTCACATCAGCAACACTAGGAAACAACATCCATTGCCTCCTCTTGCATCACCCCCTTAGAGCTTCCTCAGCTCTCAGGTCTCAGTGGGCGTCAAGGTGCTCTTTCCTTGAAAGCAATGTCACTGCCAAAGTCTCCACACTTCGGCTGCACAAGGTGGGAGAGCAGACTGTTCCTTCCTCAGGGCCTGACTCCTTGTCTCTCTCAATGAGACAGCGAGTCTCTGGAGCTTTCCTCTTCAACACCTCAGAAAACACCTGCAAAGCATCAAAGAAAGCTATGGAGCATGGCAGCCCGCCAGCCATCTGGCTGTGGCCCTCTACAAATCTCCTTCTTCAATGCACCTCCCCTTTAAGATCCTGTCTCGAAAACAAAACAATCCTCTTCCACCCTCACCCAGCTTCATTTGCTTCCCACCATCTCCGGCCATTGGGCCTATGAGAGAAAGCGTTAGACACACGGACTGCTGAGTTTCCTTCTGGCTTATGGCAGCGCTGCCTTGCCACCATCCTCAGAGCCGAGTATTTCCTACCGTGGCACCTACAAGATCTAATTGCTTGGCATGCTGCTTCTGACATCACGGTCTGTTGCCATGGAAAGTGCCTCCAATTCAGTAGGATGACTTATTTGCCAGAAGGAGAGGATGCTTAAGAGGAAGACATTTGTTTAAGCATAAATATCTTTGATATTTAGCAAAGAGGCAAGAGACACTGTAGAGGACAACAGAGGAAGCAAGAATTCCAATTTTCATGCTTCTTGGCTCTCAGGGCTCCTCTTTGGTACAAGCCAGGTGTTCACCATTCGTTAGGTCTTCACACCGTGTAAGAATGTCAAGGTGATTGTTACTTTAGCTATAGAGTTCACTGGGAAGAGTGGCAGTGTTTGGAAGTGCTCAGAGTTCAAAAAGCAGAGCATCATTTAAAACATTACATCTGCTTCTTGATATTCCTGTCAAATGATTCTCTAGGTAGGAAGAATGAACAGTCGTCACTCTAAGCACAATTGCTCATCTCAGAAAAGTGATATCAGTGAAGGTGGTTTATAGATAATTCAAGCTAGTTTTCCCCTCATATATTTCTGCTAAGACCCACATCCCCATATTGAACCTTCAAATTCCTCTAATAATGTCTACTGTTGAATTGATGGGCTTTTTCTATGAACAGCCTTGCCAAAACTCCAAATCCATTCTCATTACCTAGATGCAACAATTTCATGGCAGCTGACAACATTGTATCTGGAAAATTATAAGAGTTATGGTTTTCTCCATTTGGTAGCTTGTAATTTGGTGCTTAGAATTCCGGGTAAGACAGCAAATTTGAATAAATGTGTCTACATCTCCTAGACAAAACTTTTCTCAAATCATCTTAAAATGGAATGTTTAAAAAGAAGACAAAACTATCTCATATGCTTGGTCATAGACACTCTAGATCTGCAAAGAAAGATCGAGAAACGTATGCAAATAGAGCAGTATGGGGGCCTGGGGCCATCTGGTCACAGATTGCTTGTGTGCAAAGTTAGAAGCCCTTAAGTTGGTCAGACAGAAGAAACTAAGCAAGCAAATTCTGATCCTTCTCTTGGTGTCTTAGAGTTTCTACTGCTTTGATGAAACACCATTACCAAAAGCAGCATGGGAAGGAAATAGTATATTTGGCCTATATATCGAGATTCATGGTGAAGATTCAAGGCAAGATCTCAAACTGGGCAGCAATCTGGAGACAGGAGCTAATATACAAGCCATGGAAGAATGCTTCTTACTGCTTTGCTCTTTGTGACTTTCCCAGTTTGCTTTATTAAAAACCCAGGATCCATCCTAGGTATTAGGACCTCCCACATCAGTCGCTTTTTAAGTAAATGCACTCCAGGCTTACCTACAGCCCAATCTTCATTTTTCTCATCTGGAATTTCCTTCTGTAGTTTATGAAGTTGACAAAAACTATCCAGCACACTTAGTTTTGTCAGACCTGAAAAATAGGTACCAGGCACCGTAGTATTCCTGTTAGGGACTGTGAATGATGAACACTCAATTCTCATTGGCAATAATGGCTCCTACTCTAAGCTCAGAGGCATGAAATAGTTGAGCAGAATGGACAAAGACTGGCAGCTGCTATGTTGAAAATAGAAAAGGAAAAATGCATTTTATGAGAGAGAACTGCTGGTTGAGACCTTATGGTGGTCTTGCTCACTTTCTTACAAGTTACTGTTGGAACTATTTGGAACATGTTAGCATCACAAGATCCAGGCTTCTCTGCTACACTTGGTAGACTATGCCTGGAGTGTTTGAACATATAAAGTCAACTTGGTTCACAACACAAGCTGTGGCTAAAATGATTGCTGGGGTTGGGTAGACTATGTGGAAAGGTATGAACATTCAAAGAGAAGGGCATATCCAAGAAATTTACATGTATATCTTCACTAGCATCCATTTCTTATATGTGGTGGTCATTGCATGAAACAAGAAGATAATTTAGTCGTTTTTCTTTTCTTCTTTGCTTTTCTTTTCTTTTCTTTTCTCTTCTTTTCTTCCTCCCTCTGGGAAAGCCTGCGAAAACTTCACCTATTCCTAGGCAATGCAGATTAGTGGTTAGGATCTGAGCTTTACTACTTTAAATCACAGCTTCACTGTCTACAAGCTGCTGCTGTTACCAGTAAGGTAATAAAACTATGCTGTTATGACTTCTCCATTTGTCAAAATGGGTAATACTAATATTTACCTCATAGGGCTATTGTGCCTTTTACATTAAATGTCCACTTCAGCAAGGAGAAAATTTGCATGTGTTAATTAGTCAATAGACTAATTACATGGTACATAGACAAATATCTTAAAATAAGGAACAATACAAAATAAGCGAAGACACAGTTGCTGTGTTTTTTATAAAATAAACTCAGAAGTTGACTGTGGTAATACCTGCCTATAATCCCATCACTCTAGAAGCTGAGGCAAGAAAATCTCTAAAAGTTCAAGACCAAGACGGGGCTACATAATGAATCCCTGTCTAAAAAACCAAAACCAAAACCAAAACCAAAAACCAAACCAAAACAAATAAATGTAGTCAGGAAAAAGAGCAAGAAACAGAAGATTGGATAACACTGAAACAGCATTGTGAATTAAATAAAATGTGGCAATATTTTTTCAGATGACAGAGAAAAATGACAGCAATAGTAAAATGGTGTGTGTATAAAGTATAGTGACATGAAGAAAACACAAGAGATTCTAATGTGTTACAAGAACCATCTTTCAGCTGAGAGAAAGAGCAACAGAAAAATCACCCAACAATAATGATTTCACTTCTGACAGTGGGGTTATTTTATAATGGCCCCTGACCTTAAAACCCAGCACATAGATCCCAACACCTGCCAAAATGGGAACAAAACCTAAGAAGTCCTAAGTGTAGTAACTTTGCTTTTGGCTTCTGTAGTTCCACTTTTTTTCTAACTGAAGTGTGCCCATCAGGATTGGTTTCAGTGCATGAAAGACAAAGAGCTGCAAGGCTCAAGACTTGGGGTTGCAAGTTTCCTGTGCAGCCACTGACCAGCAGTAGAGACTTGCTTTCTGATTTTCAAAGTATGTAATGAGAATTTAGTTTCTTTAAAATCCTAATTATGTTATGTGAATATGTTTTTGTTTTAATCCCACAGGTGGGATAAAAGGCTACTTTATAGCAGGTGATTGTGATTCGCCTAATGCACTAGCAGGGGCATGATTTTTGCCAGCTACAGATAGTGTAATTCTGGGAACTCTGGAGAGGGTATAAATACCCCAGTTGATGTATGGTGGCTGCTGCTTACTTGGCTACTGCCTCCATTGCCACTGATCCCTGTTGCTACTCTCTGCTGGTTCTTGCTACATTTGCTGTTGCATTCGCTGGATTGCTGGATATTCTGACAATGAAGATTGGACTTGCCCCTAGGAACCCTTCACCCCTATTCAGCAGGAAGTATTCAAAAAGATATACCTACTCTCTCTCACCTCTAACCTTCTTTCTCTCCTATCCAGTGTTGTGGGTTGGAATGGATTAGCGTGGAATAGAGGTTAGGTTGTTAGATATAAGAATTCAGTAAAATGGCTTAAAAATACCAACAAGAGTGTTCATGTTATGGGTCTCTGGTGGGCTTACCTAGCAACACATACTACATCTTCAACTGCTAACAGTTGATGAGAGAAACAAAAATCCAAGAACTTGCACATGAAACTGAGTTGATAAAAAATTAAGGGGCCTACATGTGGACTAGAAATGCTGGGTGGTAAAAATCTAGGTTAGAATCAGACAGCAGATGTGGAGTCGTAAGAGGAAACAAATTATTCCATCCAACATCAAGGATATTTGCTCCTCTTTCAACTCACATTCCTTGAGCTTGGTGACATTGTAATAATTGTGGATATAGTAAAAATCAGACATATTCCTCTTTTGGAACTTATGATTTTATATTCCTAATAAGCACAAAACACTTATGTTGGGATGTGTATATCATACCCTACTCTCCCAAGGTTCAAGGACCATCCTGGAAAAGGTGGTAAAAATATTGTAAGAGCCAAAAGTTCAGGAAGTCTGCTGGAAAAGAGTCCCCAGGACATGGCATGGATGTTGGGCTCATTATCTCAYAGTAGCTGTGGTTGTCTGCACAAGACCTGTGCAAGACAAAACCACCTAATGCTAACATGAATGGTTGAAGGGCTCATGAGTTCCCAGCCCTAGCAGAGCAACTACTGAAAGTTGATGGCTACCAAGGGAGATGAAATAAGTTTTCTTCAAGGATATATCTTAGTAGATTAACATGTTGCAGTGAATGGCTCCACGTCTAGGGGCACATGGGAAGAACTGATTAGACTCAATAAGTTATTTTTAAATGAAAAATAAATGAACATGAAGTTGGAAATGGGACATAGTAAGTTTTGGCCCAGGAAGATCTACAGGAGAAAGATTTATGTTGGATAACAGCCTGGCATCACAGGATAAACTGAGGCAGCAGAAAAGGATAGCATTGATGATCCAGCGCCAAAAGCTGATGACTTTTGGTGATTAAGTCTATCTTTAACTCTTTGTTATTTTGAGGCCTAAAGCTGCTGCTGGCTTCTAGCAATTGACTCTTGTTGATAGCAGCAGCAGATTAAGAAAAAAAAAGCTTAGTTAGTTGAATTCTTTTCTCTTTGACTTCAGGCCTCTTCCAGGCCAAACAAGATGTTCTTAGTTGCTTAACTCTTCATGAGCCAGAATGAAAAGGGAAGGAAAGGAAAGGAAAGGAAAGGAAAGGAAAGGAAAGGAAAGGAAAGGAAAGGAAAGGAAAGGAAAGGTAAGGAAAGGAAAGGAAATAGAAAACTCAGGCACATGCAAAGACACACACACTGTATTAAGCTGAAGAAGGCTGTACTGCCACTTTATTGTTGTTAACAGTTTTTATACTTTCTCGGGATAATTGATCACATTGTTTTTTAAGCACATATTCCATAAGTTCATAGTAGTTCATGTCATAGATCAATAAGACTTAAGGAATTACAGCAAAATTGTTTACATGCCTTTCCATTAGGACTAGTATCTGACTAAACACTCATTATCTCTTACTAGCTTCATAAAGTACTAATTTTTATGTCATGAGTTAGAATGGTTTCATCAAGAGACAAATCATCTGCCTTGTGTCTTATTATTTTGAAGTCTTATATAGACAGACTAGTCCATCATTTATTTTCTGTCCTTGCACCTACAATAAATTGTCCACAGGATGTTTATGACATTTAGTTACCAGAGAGTAGCCTCATTCCTAACCAAGAAGGAATATTTTCCTTGCTTCTAAATTTGTTCCTAGCCTGATTTCCTTAGTGCAATTAGCCCACAACACATGAGGTTTACAGAGCTATGTTTGCAACTTTTATTCTATAGGGGGCTTGAGATTGCATGTATCAATTTAGGAATTCTATAAAATCATTATAGACAGCCTTCTTGGGAATAGGGGAGTTCCAACAAAAGGGAGGGCATTAGAAAGGGCAATGAGGTAGAAATGTCTAAAGTAAATTATGCATGTGAATTAAACTGTTGAAAAATATCTATTGTTCTGTAGAACTACATGTTAAAATTAAGCCATAAAAATCAGTAATTCAGAACAAATGTTTTTGCCAGTTTGTTGGTTTAAATCTCAAAAAGGTACCCAAGTGAAAAGCAGCAAAATGGCAAATGTCTGGCAAAGATCTGTAAAGTGCCTTGTTGCAAAACTAATGATTCAAGGAAGAAAAAAATCAAGGATTAAAAAACAAATCACCTCCTATATGTTTGTGGAGAGCAGCCTAGAGGTTTAGGTCAGAGTGACAAAGGACATTGGAAACCAGGTTCTAGTTCTCAAGAGAATATGTAACAAAAACAAAATACAAAACAAACAACAACAAATAACTAATAAGAAGGTGGCAATGGTGGTTAATGTGGCACTGGGCTCATACTRTACAGGCCAGAAACCTGCACCTCAAGCCCCACATATTGCTGGGCCACATTTTGCTTTCAGGAAAAATTGCATCATTGTGAAATGAGATCCAAGAAGAAAAAGAAGCTTCCATCACTGCTGTGCTCCAGAGTCCATCTCCAAATTTATACTTCCCAGAAGATCCAGGAAKCTCCAAGAAGAACAAATGATACTGGATATTTGAAAATCAATATTTTCTGCCATGTTTACAGATTAGAGAATAAAAAAGGACAACTATATCAAAGAATGCAAGAGGGACATTAGACAAGATAAAARTCAACAACAGTGTTTTAGTAATAATAATGATAATAATAATAAATCACCTGCAACATAAGAAYAGAAATTATGTAACCTGATAAGAGGTATTTAAAGCAAGGGGTGGGAGAAGAGACAAAGATGAAAATGCAGAGGGGGAGAGGAAGGAAGGGAAGGGGAAGGAGTAATATCACTCTTAATAGCATGAGTCTGTATGCTCCCCAAATAGGAGAGCAAGTTGGGTATGCCATGTGTCCTCATGCCTGTCCARTATTGTATTGAACTGCTAACCAGAGCAGCAGAACATGATAAGAATCCTTGGAAAGGAGATGATAAAAATGTCTTCATCTCAGCCTGCCAAAAGCTGCTAGAATTAGTAAATGATTCCGCAAGGTCTGGGGATAAAATGTAAGTAGTTTACAAATCCATTGAAACATTGCACACTGTTACATGCAT